>SKCR01035640.1:0-49264 GCA_019454045.1 Zanthoxylum bungeanum | reverse complement strand
TGCTGTAAGTTTGTCTTTAATGTTTTTTTGCACCCTCACTTGTTTTTTAACTTAGCGATAGTCACCCTTTTTTTAACTGTGTCACTGCAGCTGGAAGCTTGTGTTCACCCTTTCTTTGACGAATTAAGAGACCCAAACACTCGCCTTCCTAGTGGCCGTCCTCTGCCGCCTCTGTTTAACTTTAAACCTCAAGGTAACTTTGACTCGGTTTGTGACATTATTTCCTCTGTTGATATTGTGCTTTGATTTCAATTTTTTTTAAAATGTTATTGATGAATCATAACATGGTTTTGTGGCTGCACTTCAAGGTTAATTATTAAGAAATAAGCTTTATAACAATACTAACATAACACAGAATGAAATGGGAAAAATGGTTTAGTTGCATGAATATGAAACGGTGCCTAATTTAGCAAATACTCATTTACGTTTCTTCCATTATATTTCTTTAACAATTTCCTTAGCCCACTTCATTTAGTTTCTGCATCAGTTTGAATTGATTATCTGTGATTCCTAGTGTTTTAATAACAGTTCTAACCGAACTTAGCCTTTTGCTATTATATCCAGAAAATTTTTTAGTTTCCTGAAAGACTACTCAAAAAGTTTCTTCAATACCGTAATTATAGATATAGCTAAATTTTAGTTGCAGAACACAGAAATAATTGTCTGCTAAGGGGGGCTATTGTGTATATACTTGACAACAGTGGCTATTTATCTTGAAGCAGCAGTGTCAAACACTAGCTCATTATCCGAACTTCCCGTTTCAGTGAATAAGAAGATACGAGACCAAAATTAACATGATCGATGGTTGGGATATCCTTGGAACTGTTCTCTGCTTCAGAAGTTACAGTTGAACCAAAACTACTTCTCCAATGCCTTTATAGATAGAACTTTTAGAATACATTTTACTCATTCTGTCAGAGAATTTTCATCTATAATTTTCCTTGACTTTGCTCCTAAACTATATGGCAGAGCTTTCCGGCTTACCACCTGAAACCATAAACCGACTCATCCCGGAGCATGCTCGTAAGCAGAACTTATTCATGGCTTTGCACTCTTAGCATCTGTTACATGTCACCACTATAAGTTTATCACTTTCTGCTTCCATGTGTGCCATTTTGATTTTTGTATCGACCTTTGTATGGACGCTTGTAAAAATCCATCACCTGTTTTCCGTTTTACCGCCTCTTAGTTTCGGTGAAGGAAAGTGTTGCAGGAGGAATCATTTTGGCAATTTGGGAAGCCACACTGAGGCACAGAGTTTGTGTATTTGTCGGTTATGATTTGAAGAAAACTTTAATCAACTTATCCTGTAATTTGTTGTAGACCTCTAAATTTTTCCTTTGTTGAGACATCACTTCCAGTAGAATTGTCCAAAATGAGTTGCACATTTTCTCAGAGAACTGAATTTTAAGAACATAACAGAACGGTTAGTTGTAGATGGTGTAATTGGTAAGGTTTCTTAGCAAGCTCATTTTGGGAAGCAGTTTTATTCTATCTAATCTATAAATTATACTAAATATATTAAATCATACAAGCTCAAAATTATCTTTATCCAAATTATTTAATTCCAACTATATTTACTAAATATAATTATGATAATCAAACTGCAGAAGGTCTCTTGTAAGATCTTGGAATAGCATCGGTTTATTCACACATCTAGGGTTTCCTGGTTTTTCAAAAAAAAAAAAAAAAAGAGTAAAGATTGCTTACATATTGAATATTGAATTATCTCTAGATTCTACAATTTGGATGCATTGGACATGGCAACCAGCTTTTACCCTGTACCCTTATTACGAGATCGACATGGCGACCCGCTTTTTTCGATGGGGTGACGAAAGAGGGTTACAACAACGCTCTGTAGCACAAGAAATCGATGCATTTAATGTTAGGACTACTTAGTTTTCTAACTTATCTAAGAAGCCTGATTCCTTCCTGATTTTTAATCTTGTGTAGTCTAAGAATGGATCTTGTGAAATTTGTATAGATAACTATTCCATATCCGATTGCCCATTGAGTGGATCATTCTCAGAATACATGCAAAGAAAATCAATCAAATGAATGACTTCAATTAAAAATGGAACAATCCATATTCCAAACACTTACAATTGGAAGTGGTGCTAACTATTGGTAATATTCCCTATATCTAATTAGATTATGACTAATTTTTGGCACAATTTATTATATAGACATTTATACTATATATTTTTTTTTTTGGAAATTCCGCCGCCAAACCACATAACCCTAGCTTAAGCGGAGCAGGTAAAATACCCTGCTACCCTGGGCTAATGCACCACTTGGACTCGAGCTCAGGACCTGACAATTAAGTCCTAATTCATTTGTCATCAAACCACACCTATATGATTAAGACATTGAAGTGATTTACATATGAACCAAATAAAGTTTTGGTCAATGAGTTCCTACCATTCCTAAGTGTCCATAGTCGAGGAATTATCAATAACAATGTCATTGATAATCCGGATAGAATAGCATGATGGTTACTACTATTGGTGACAACTGTGAGTATGCGCAGTTGAAATTATTTTTTCCATCATCGAGTCCCAAGATTCTCAAATATGGCACATAAGATACTAATAAATATATTTCTAAGTCTATATGTTAAGAACATGGCAAATGCCCAAACTAAAACATGCTTATATAATCAAAAGTTAAACATACAATTCATGCTTCTCATGCTTTCATTTCGTGTCAAGAAAAGGAAAGCATAAAACGAGGGACTTGTTGAGTATCGAAGACTCCTCACACTCAAACATTCATTTGCTCCTCCCTCGACCTCTACTTCTAGACACCCAAATGTTCACACACCAAAGTTGAATATCAATGGCAATGGTTGAGACCTTGAGTGAAATGTTACTTCACACTAGGTGTTAGCTAATGTGAATAACCTCTTCTTTTGTGTGGGGAACTAGTGTCTACGTGTAATGAAGAATGGACTTCTTATAACATTTAGAAGTGAGTAGATTTTTCTCTCAAAATAGTGTAACCATAGAAGTCACCGACCTCTTTATAGGCAACCAGGGATAAAATCCCCTTGATGATCAGATTATGAGTTCGAAAATAAATTTCAAACTCATGATATATTCTTAGGGTATATACCAAACCCTAGATAAGCTTGGGATATATTTGGATAGCACAAAAGAAATTAAAATTAGAACTTTTGAAGATGGGGTTATTGAAAATTTGAAATTCAAATTTTTTGACCACCTATAATCGGTTAATTAATTGGAGTAATCAGTCAACCAATTAGTCCAATTGACTAAATGATTTTCATGGGCCAAATTTAGCCTAATTCGATTTTAACTTGTTTTTGTGCACCTCAATTCGAATCTAAGCACATCCAAGCCACTATTGATCATTTGCAAACACCCCCTTACACAGGGAAATAATTTATATAAAAATAAAACATATTGGAAATATTTTTAAACAATTACCATAACAATCAAACATGTTGTAATTGTTAACTTTGTACATTTAACACTGACTTCGTACTTTATTGTTTGACCAATTGAGTCCCCCTCAAATTAGACATAAAATTGAATCATGGTAATTTAATCGGACATAAATTACCCTCCAATGACATCTTTCATGTAATCGTTCTAATTTTCATTATCAAGGTTAACATATAGCAATATGTAAAGATCCCCAAATGAGAATGAATGATAAGAATCCATTCCGTATATGATTCCCATACATTTAAGTACCTTGCCTCACTATATCCCCATCGAATGACTTAGAGTATGGATAGTGTTTACCCTTACGGTCAAAGGTATAATATTGATATATTCATGATTTTTCTTTTATGGCCATAGTCTTAATGCACTAATCATATATATCAACCCTTGTAGTGGGATATAACTCCCATAACTAAAAATTATCTATGAGAGTGGACGATTCTCTATCGCATCTTCACAATCAAATTAATTATGATATATTAGGATACGACTTAGCCAATAAACATATAGTAAAGGGGTGATAAATATTTTTGATATATTGATCACTCATCAATTATGAAGCAAGATTAAATAACATGATCTTGGAATGCAAATTAATTAATTTATTTGATTAATTGAAATTTTTATGTTTCGGCTGCATATGCAATGCTTAATTCCCAACAATTTTAGGGAGATGTATATTTCGTTTGGTGGCCTTCTGATGATGCTGAAAGGGAATCCTTCATGACTCAGAGTTTCAGCTTGATCAACAGTTGTTCTCTAATATGAGGAGGCTGTGAAGTGAAGTGAAACTTTGAATATACTGCTTCATTTGCAATTTATTTATGCTTCTTGTAAAAGTCTTTATATTTTAAAGATTGTTTTATCTATTTTGAAGAAAAGAATAACCTTTCACTATTTTAAAATATATCGACCCATTCTCCCTGTGGGGACATTTAAAATACAGATTTTGAGTCTTGAAAAATTTTGGACTATCCACAAGAAGTAATCATTTTGGAAACTATTATAGCGATATCAAAGTAGTTTTAAAAGGCAAACAACAGTAAGAAGAAATTAACAAAAGTTAATCAAGTTGTTAGGGTTGATATTTGGCGGGCCAATTTTATGTTGTATTTCCATATAAATACTTACGTAAATATTTTATTTTGAATAAAATAAATAGTTTCATTAATATAACATCATTTTTTATGATAAAGACGTATCAGACCTTAAAATGATTAGTTATGATACAGTTCCAAAAGCGACGCAACTGTCATTGAGTTGTATCATAACAATATCATTTTTTATACTGTTCCTGCTCAAGGTTTATATTATTTGGTTGGTTACGCAGAGATCGTTACGTGTCCTATATTGGAATCTAGGATTTCAATGGTTATTACTCAATGAATCATGAGTCTCGGAGACTCGTATAGACCTGTAGGTATTTATATCGGATAAATACTGAACGACTCACCGAAGATTCTTAATAAATGGTACATCAATATCAATAAGAATCTTTTCGCGTTGAGTAGAATAGTGATTCTTTGACTTGAGATACCACTGTGGATATATGAGATATTCTTCTTACTTTGATGGCAGTCAAGTCATTGACCTATTAAGGTCAGACATCCGTATGTTCGCTGGGTGTGAATTGATTCTCAGGATATCATGTATATATCAAGAAAGGATCTGTCAACTCTGTGTACAGATCATATTGTATTCAATATGAGATTAGCGATATGTTAAATCCATGGGCCCGTGGTACACAGTAGAAGTGAGTTCTAAGTGTTATTAAGAGATCACAAATAAATACGTTGACGAGATTATACTCAAAGAATTTTGATGTTTATATATGTATCTATGGTTTAATCCGGATACCTGTGTGTGAGGGATTATACGTATGCAATGACATCGGCCTGTATAGTTCATCGAGTTTATCAGTGGTCGTCATAATTTACGGGTGGGTAAATTATGGATACGAAATTGGATTTCGTGACAGATATACCTGAACTTAGAGAATCTCACATAATGAAATCTACTCGTACAGCACTAGAGCAACAATTATGAATAATATTGATTATTCATAAATCGTTTAACGGTTAAATGAATAAGAACATGCAAATGGACATTTCAGCCATTTCTTAATTAATGTGTATTTGTATTTAATACATGATTTTATTAAATACACATTAATTAACTGTCAAATAAGATTTTTGACATATATCATAAATCATTAGAGAAGACATAGCATGAAAAAAATCATCAAACTTACGTAGCAAGCTTGATCTTAAGATCAGATCTTCAAGCCTTATCTTGATTGAGTTTTGTAGAGAAGTTCCAAGCTTCTTGAGATATCTACACATTTTTGACTAAGTTAAATTATTAAGGTTATGAGATTTTACCCTAACACTTTAGTTTATATATGTCAAGCATAATAACACCTTTAGTGTTGGCACAGTCTCATTGGTCCAAATTTACATAATAGGTGTTATCTAATTAAAGCTTGCAAGTTAATTAATAGTTATTATATCAAGTCGCTAGTGTGTGTGTGTGTATATATATATATATATATATTATAAAATATCTCTCTACAAAATATATATTAATGAAATTATAAAAATGCCCTCATGTGATAATTTATTTATTTAACAATTAAGTAAATTTGATTAATCCAATTAATCCCAATTGATCTAATAATTAATGTTATCCAATAATAATTAATTATTTCTAATTGATAATTTAATATCCAATATTATTTATTATCAAATACTTTTGGCTACCCAAGTGCTCAACGACTACACTACATATTGAGGGACTCTAATTTCAGATACATTCGTCATATGACCCCTACTCATATATATGCAGTTTGGCCACCCTCAAATTACGAAGAACATTAAAGAACTTTCTGAACTGTTCAAGTCAAGATCATCACATCCGTCTCAGGCTATCCGAGTTGTACTTAGGAAACATAAATTAGCCCGTCAAGTTTCTAAGGTGCACATCTCATATGTCAATATGTCTACACTTCTTTATAACTATTCCGAACACTATTTCCGATGTCAACACGATCACTCTTAGATGATCAGCTCTGATCAAATTCTTAAGAATCGTGACTCAGAATGATGGATACCTAAACCCCTTAATAGTACACATTCAGGTCGATGGAGCCTATCTTGATTCACACCAATTAGCAAATATATTGGTTCACACCCAACAAACATCCAGCGGCCAGACCATGAAAGGTCTCTAACATGCATGCCATCTATGAGTGGAAAATCACACACAAAACTAATGATATCCTATAGTTAGAGGATCAAATATGCTACTCCACTTGAGGAGATTCCTATTGACGGTGGCTTGTACTATAAACTATTAGGAATTATCCATAAGTCATTCAATATTCACTCCAACGAATACCCTCATGTCTATATGAGCTTCCCCTGCCCATGGTAAATTGGGTTAGACCATTAGAACTCTAATTTCAATATATGATAAGTGCTAGTCTTCTTGGTTATATAAATTCATCATTGTTCCTAAACGAACAACTAGGAATATATCTTTTAAGAATAGTTTATATTAGCGATAGTATCCCAATGTCAGACCATACCTAGTGTCCATTATCACTACATAACTATTCTAAGGTCGATGTCATAATCAGCATACAAATACATATTTATATATTTAAACCTATATGCTTTGAGAGAAAATTACACAATAATAATTACCATTAATAAACCATTGAAATGAAAATATAGTTATATTATTAATAAATAATAAATTAATGTATAATATATTGTTTGGATTGACGCTCAATGTACCAACTCCATTAAAGTCCCACTTGTTAGTGCCAATCTGGATGGTATCTCAACCTCATCTCATTTATATGTCTATCAAATATCTTTGGAGGTAAGACTTGTTGGAGTTGGTGCTTTGAGTGCTAATTCGAATAATGTATAGTATATTATATTTTATCTTTTATTAATAAAATAACTACATTTTCATTTCAACCTTGTTAATGGTAATTCTTATGTCACAGTGATATTATTTTGATGTATAAATATGCTGAAAATGACATCAACTTTAGAATAGTCATGTAGTAATATTGGACACTGAGTGGTCTGATATTGGGATAATATTACTATTATAAACTATTCTTAAAGTAAATATTCATAGTCGTTATTTTTGGAATACAGTCGAATTCCTATAACCTAGAAGACTAGCACATGTCGTATATTGGAATTAGAGTTCAATGGTTTAACCTAATGTACAATGAGCAAGGGAAGCTCGTATAGAAATATGGGTATTCATTGGAGCGAATACTGAATGACTCAGAGGTGATTCCTAACACACCACCGTTAATAGGAATCTTCTCGAGTCGAGTAGCATATGTGATCCTTCGACTATAGGATAACATTGATTTTGTGTGTGATCCTTCATACTTTGATGCCATATATGTTAGAGACATTTCATGGTCTGACCGCTAGATATTCGTTGGATGTGGACCGATGCACTCGTTAATTAAATACATATCAAGATAGGATCCATTGGCCCGTATGTGTACTGTAATGGGTTTTGGTATCCATGTGAGTGAGTCACGATTCTTAAGACTTTGGCCAAAGCCGATCACCTAGGGTTGATCATATATATCAGAAATAGTGTTATGATTAGTTGTAAAAAATCGTGGACATGTCGATAATATTATATGTGCGTCTTAAAAACTTGACGGTGTAATCTATGTTTCCTAAGCACAACTCAGATGGCCTACGACGGAGGGATCGTTAAGCATATGTGATGACCTCGACTTGTATGGTTCAGAAAGGTCATTCACGTTCTTTATGAATTCAGATGTGGCTGAATTGCGTACATATAAGCTACGCTTATATGACGAACTTGTCTGGACTTAGAGAGTCCCACAATATGAAGTGTACTCATTGAGCACTTGGGTAGCCGATAATGTTTGATGATAAATAATATTTGATATTATATTTATCAATTAAAATAATTAAGTATTATTGGATAACATTAATTATTTACATTGATCCAATTGGATTAATTAGATTAATCCAAATTTATTTAATAGTTAAATAAAAAATTACACAAGGACTTTGTTATAATTTCATAAATATCTCTACTATTGGAGGATATTTTGGTTATTACAAAATATTTAATAATAGGTATATTTGGCTTGATTTAATTGGATTAAATCAAAGTGGTAGACAATGAACAAATCAATTGGTTAAACTTTGTCTAGATTTAACTGGATTAAATCAAAGTAGTAGAAAAATGTGATTAGTCATATCTAATTATACATATTTGGACAAATTAGATTAAGCCCACCTAAACGTTGATTAGAACTTTTAATAATTAAAAATTGCATAAGCTTGACTATAAAAGTTTTTTCCCTTAAAAATTGCTTAAGTTGATTAGGGCTTCTTATTCCTTCAGTTCACAATGACACTTTGACTCACAAAGCAAATATACTTGTTTGTCTTGACCTTATTTCGTCCATTTCACCGTTCACTAGATTGAGCTCGCTACCGCAAGCTCCGTTGTGTCAACAGTTTCGAGCTCTAGTTCTAGCTCTTCAGCTTCAGCTTCGGGTCAGGCGAACCTTAACTTAGCTTATGGCGCACTCATTTCTTGATCTATTGGCCTCCTCAGTGAGCCCTTTGGGTCTGATAAAATAAGCCCACCGGTTCACATGCGCACGCCATGTCTCGCTGCTTTGGACTCTGGTCCCGGATTTGAGCTACCGTTGGTTCCTTATGGTTAACATAACCAGCTGAGCTCTGTCTGCTCACCGGCTATCAATGTGCTTCACACAAGGTCTTCTTACTTTTCTGGACAGTTTTTTAACAGGGGATTTCGGTCTGCCTACCGGAGTTCTATATTTAAGTTGGACAGATCTGGGTTTGATCCTGTTGATCATGGTCGTTTCTTGCGTGGAGGTAGTAAGCATAGTACTTTTTATGTTTCTGCCACTTCCGTTGATTGTGGATGCAGTTTGGTGGTGGGCTCGATAATTACAAGTGTGAATAAGAATCGGGGCAACATCTATGGTGAAGACGCGAATGAGGTGAAGAAGTTGGGGAATGACTTGTCTAGTTTGGGTTACTTTGGTGAGACCTTGAGTGTGTTTGATAAGGCTATAGCTCCAACACCAGGGAGTGCAGTGGTTAGGAGCTATAGAGTGGCGACACTTACTGATTTGGAGAGTCGTGGGGAGGTGGTGAAGGATTGTAAGGTTGAAGTGAATAATATGAGTGGTGCTCCTAGTTATACCAATGTGTTGAATGGATCATATGATGATGATAGATGTGTGCCCACCTCGAATTCAGTTGCTTTGCACTTTATTCAACCTTCCATTATTGATGGTCGTGTCAAGGTTAGTCCTCCATTATAGGTTGCTGAAAAAGGAAGTGTGATTTGGCGTAGTACTTTAGTTGGCTACTTTTTAGGAAAGAAACTTCCATTTCAAGTTGTTAATTCGATTGGTCACAATATTTAAGGAAAGTTTGGTTTACTTGAGGTGTTGACTTCAGATAATGGTTTTTTCTTGTTCAAGTTTGCGAGCTTCTAAGAAGCTTGTTTGGTTTTGGATAGAGCTCTTTGGCATATGACTAATAGACCTTTAGTTCTTAAGCATTGGCATCCGAGTTTACCTCTCGCCAAGGAGGATATTAGTAAAGTTCCAGTATGGGTTCACCTCTATAATATTCCGTTTGAGTATTGGATTCTAAGTGTCTTAGTTTTGTGGCTAGTGCAGTTAGATGCCCTCTTCATGTTGACCATATCACCCTCACCAGGAAATGGCTTAACTATGCTCGGGTTTATGTTGAGATTGATGCTAGGGATGGATTGGTTGAGGATTTTGATTTTCAATGTTCTAATGGTATGTGGATAAAAGTGAGGGCCGAATTTGAGTGGGTTCATGTTAAGTGTGATACTTGTGGGTTTTTGGTAACTCTTTATTTTCTTGCCATAGGGGTGGTCCCAAGAGGGAGGAGAGCAAGCCTTCACAAACTTGGGTACCAAAATCTTCTACTCTGTCTATGGTTGAAACTGGTTTGACTTTGGCAGATAAGGCTATAAATGATGATTGGCTTATGGTCACTAAAAAGAAGAAAGGAAATGAAGCTGTTTAGGCAACTCTTATTAAGCCTAGTAAGATTGTGGTTTCGGTTGATGTTGTTGACATGGCTATTGATTCGGGTGAGTGTTCTTCTACGAGTTTGGATTTGGTTTCAGATGATGATGTAGTGGCAGGGTGTGCTTCTAAGGAAATAGATGTGGTGCTTTTAGATAAGAGAGATGAAGGTGAATGTACTCCCATTGTTCCTTTGCCTTGTGAGAGACTTGTTGAGGATATGATGGTTGAGTTTCCTCTAGGAGTCGATAATGACTCTATCTTTTCAAGTGTTAATCTGCTAGCTGTAAAGGTTATTGACTCTTTGGATAAAAATAAGATGAGCCATGATGTTAAGCATAAGCTGGGCTCAGGTGCTAAGAAGGGTCAGAAACGTCAATCCCCTAAAGGGGGAATGTAAAGATGGTTTGCTTGGGTTGGGTATTGTTTTAATGATTTTTAGTTGTTGGAATATTCAGAGTCTTAATGATCCTATAAAGCAAGCTGAAGTTAGGTGGTCTTTCGGTGATGACAAACTTTTTTTGTGTGGATTAGTTGAAACTAAGGTGAAAGATGTTAATTTTACGAATGTTTCCCAAGCTATTAATCCTTCATGGAAGTTTTTTTTGCCACTCTGATGTTCTTACTTTTGGTCGCATTTGGGTTTGTTGGAATCCGAGTGATGTTGATGTTAGTATTATTCACGCTTCTCCTAACGCTATCATTTGCTGTGTTACACATGCTTTTTATATTTGGAGCTGTGTGGTTTCTTCTGTAGTTTATGGTGAGTGTGATTATGAGAGGCGTCAGGAACTTTGGGCTGATTTGCTTGCTAGCAGTAGTGAGTTCGATGCTTTTCCGTGGTTGGTTATGGGTGATTTCAATGTTATTCGTTCTCCTTTTGAGCATAGTGGTGGTTCTTTGCCGTGGCCTTTTTGGAAGCATGAGTTGGGTTGTTGCCTGGGCCAGGCTGGTCTGGATGATCTTTAGTTTTATGGTTGTCGTTTTATGTGGTTTAATAAGCCGGTTCATTCTCCTATTTGGCGGAAGCTAGATTGTGTTATTGCTAATACCTCTTGGAAGTGTCTCTTTCCTGGTTTGGTTGTTAGGTTTCTTCTTCCCCACATTTCGAACCATTCTCCTATAGGTGTGACTCTTGTTGAGCTTCATAAGAGGAAAATCCATTTTAAATTCTTTGATTATTGGTTTGAACATCCAGATTTCCTTACGGTTATGGGTACAGCTTGGGATATTAATGTTAGTAGGACCTCAATGTTTTGCTTGTGTCGAAAGATGAAGAGTGTGAAGGTGGCGTTAAAGAAGGTTAATATAGAACACTTTTCTAATCTTTCGAGCAAGGCTTTCGATGTTAGGAGGGAGTTGGAGAAGGTATAGGGTGCCTTACAAGAGAAACCTTATGACTCTTTTCTATTAGGTGATGAGGTGATATTATCTTTACTCTATGGTAACTCAAGTCGGGCTGAGGAGTGTTTTGTTCGGAAAAAATCTCGAGTTCAGTGGCTACACTTTGGGGATCAAAATACGAAGTTCTTTTTTCAAGCTTTGAAGCAACATCATCGTCGTAGTAAGATTACCTATATATCTCAGGAGGATGGGACTCGTTAGGAGGATGATACTTTGATGAGGAAGGAGATTGTGTTCTTCTATGAGACTCTTTTGGGGCCTCAACCTAGTTTGTAGGATTTTGATAGAGATCTTCTTCATTCGGCTTTTACTCAGTATGTGTCTTATAAACAGAAGGAGCTTCTCACCTGAGAGATTTCTAATGAGGATATTAAGGTTGTCTTGTTCTCTTTGAAGGATAATAAGGCTCCTGGTCTGGATGGTTTTAACTCGGGCTTCTTTAAGAAGGCTCGGAGTATAGTGGGTGATGATGTCTTTCATACTACTCATTTTTTCTTTTGTGCGGGGAGACTCTTGAAGCAGGTAAATGCTACGTCTATCGCCCTGTTTCCCAAGATTCCTAATCCCTATCAGGTTAAGGATTTTCGCCCTATATCTTGTTGCAATACTATTTACAAGTGTATTGCAAAGCTTATTACGAATCAGATTAGGATTGTTCTCCCTTCAGTGATCAGTCCTAATCAATCTGCTTTTGTTGCGGGGCGGCGTATTAGTGACAACATTCTGTTGTGCCAGGAGTTGGTACGAAATTACCATCGGAGTGGTGGAATCCCGAGATGTGCTCTTAAGATTGATTTGATGAAAGCTTATGATACTGTTCGTTGGGATTATATAGTCGAGGTTTTAAGGATTTTTGGGTTTCCAGAAAGTATGGTGGGTTGGATTCGGGAATGTATGACTTCTACACGTTCTTAGTGTCTATTCATGAAGAGTTTAATGGTTTTTTCTCTAGGGCTGTGGTTTGCGTCAAGATGATCCTATGTCTCCTTATCTTTTTGTTTTGGTTATGGAGGTTCTAACGAGTTTACTTCTGAAGATGGTTCATGAATAGGGTTTCAAGTTTCACTGGCGCTAATGATTTTGCAGATGACCTAATGATTTTTTGTATGGCGGATGTAACCTTGGTCTTTTTGAATAGGGATTGTCTTCAGCAATTTATGTGGTTATCTGGTTTGGTGCCGAATTCGGCAATGAGTCATCTTTTTTTTTTTTCCGGGTATATCCCCAACTCTTAAGGATCAACTACTTCGAGTGTTGGGTTTTCAAGAAGTTGTGCTTCCTGTGCAGTATTTGGGGGTTCCTTTGATTTATAATAAGTTACGGGCCTCAGACTGTACTATCATTGTTGAGTGTATTATCAGGCGTGCTAAGAGTTGGAGTTGTAGGATTCTTTCCTATGCAGGGCGGCTTCAGCTCATCAAGTCAGTATTATTCTCTATTCAGGTGTATTGGTCCTCCTTGTTTATCCTGTCTAAGTCTGTTATTAGGAAGGTAGAGACGGCTTTGAGATATTTTCTATGGAAATGTAGTGAGCTTGCTTCCTCAAGGGCGAAAATGGCTTGGTGTATAGTACGTTTACCTGTTGAAGAATGGGGTTTGGGGATCAAGAGCTTGGAAACGTTGAATAGAACGACCATTGTTAAGCATTTATGGTTTTTTGTTCTGGTCAGATCTCTTCTTGGTGTACCTGGGTTAAGTCTTATCTTTTGCATGGGCGGAGGTTTTGGGAGGTGTATTGTCCTGGAGACTGTTCGTGGAGCTGGTGGAATATTTTGGATCTTCAATCTTGGGCTCGTCAGAGGATGAGATTTAGGATTGGGAATGGTGATAAGGCTTTGCTGCGGTTTGATATTTGGCATCCTCTAGGTCCGATTGTGGATACGATAGGTGAGAAAGTCATTTATGACTCTGTCTTGGATATGATGGCTACAATGGCTATTATTATCGAGGACTCTTCTTGGCGTTGGCCTCCGGCTAGATCTGCAGCTCTTCTTAAGTTGGTTCGTTCCCTTCATTTGGACTGCGTTCCTTGTAGTACGAAGGAGGATGAGTTGGTTTGGGAGGGCGATTATAAAGTTTTTTTTTCAATTAGGAGTTCTTGGAATGCTATGAGGATAAGCGGCACTTTGGTGTGTTGGTATCGGATTGTCTAGTTTTGTAAGGCTATCCCGCACCATTCTTTTCCGCTTTGGTTGAATATTCAAGGTGGCCTTTGTACTCAGGATAAGCTGATGAGTTTCAGTATTTCTGCCTGTTCGAGATGTGTCATTTGTGGTTGCTCTAGGGAGGACATAGATCAGCTTTTCTTCCAGTGTCCTTTATCTTCCCGGGTTTGGACGAATGTGTTGGCTATGTGTAGTTTAGATTGGAGTTCTCGAGCTTAGATGTAGATTGTTGAGTGGATGGATTAGTACACTGGTGGCTCCTTATGTCATTTAATCGAATTCGACTTTCATTTGTTGGAATTCAATCAAGTCCAAGGATCACAAACATGCATAAAAAACGAATGAATACATGTCAAAGGAGGTGCGGAATAACTCACATTGATTGGATTGGATGTTACCAAGATGGACCAAATTCGCACTCATGTTCAAGTTCGGTTTTGGCCTCCTTAGACTGCTGTCATGTTCGGTTTGGGGGCTGTTTTGATGCTCCAAAATCGGCCATGCAAGACTCCATTGAAGCTCCAAGCTTCAAGCTTCAAAAAGGAATTCCAAGCTCACAAATTCACTTCCCTATCACCTTTGTATTCTCTCATGATGTGCTAGCACTTAGATCTTGTTACAAGATCAAAAGCTTCTCCATTTAGTGTGTGAAAACCAGAAAAAAATGGAGATGAAAATCGGTCACCATGACCGTGAGAAGAGAGAAGGTTTTTGGCTCCATTTAGCCTAAAACCGTGAATACCAAAACAAAATGAGAGAGTCACGTGAATGTGGTCTCAAAATTAGGCCAAATACATGAACAACAAAAACCAATGAGAGTCACGTGAATAGTAAAAAAATTTGCCAAAATCGTGAACAATAATTGGTCCAAGAGAGAGAGAGAATGATTATTATATACATATATTCTTTATTCATTTACCAAGTAAATGAATAAAATATATATACACAACAATTAATTCAAAAGTCAAAAGGTACAAGTCCTATCAACTTTCAAACAATCACCTTTCTTTATTCACATCATGTCACTTAATAAAGTGACAACATGTCATATCACATCACTCAAAGTGACAATTGATTTGACGAATGATGTGACAAACGATTTGACGCTTGATGTGACTCGCGTTCCGCGCTCGAATTCGAAATGCGAATGCGTTCGCAATCACTCTCGGGCTCGGGTTCGCTAATTCCAAATTAACGAATTTTCCGTCGCGTCGTAATTAAGTGATTACGCCTAGCGAATTCACTATTCACGTCGCTAACGAATTAATTCTAAATTAATTCGTTCGCCCGAATTAAAATCTAATTTTAATTCCGCGTCGAAATCCAATTTCTAATAATATATCGAATATATTATTTTATCGATTAATTCCAAATTAATCGTTCTCTCTCTTTAATTAATATTTTATCCCAGATAAAATATCTCCGCAATTAATTAATCCAGATTAATTTTCTCTCTCATCGAATTAATCCCAGATTAATTCTATCTCTCTCTTCTAATTAATCCCAGATTAATCAAAGTGCGAGTCATACGTCATCGGTGAATCTTCAGGAAGCGACCCATGAGATCTCCGGATATGTTGGCAGTAAATACGATCGTCGGACTGTCCGAACACGTAAGTACCTCGTACTACGTTTATATCGATTTACAAGACAAGGTTGGCTTCTAGCAAAGCGCCATGCCTACCCAATTCTCCAGAAATATTCTTACAGGAATATATAGATCTGTATCAAGCGTAGTATACCGTAGTATTGTGTATATTGGCCCAGTATCGGATAATCACGTGCTAGGGCTGGGGCTGGATAAGTGTCTGCCCCGTCCGAAACACATGTCGGATGTCTGGTAACATAGTCTCTATAATCGGATATACATGACCTGGTCACAATATCCCGATTGGTTGCGCAACACTCAAGAGCACTAGTACCGTATCCTGCGTGACATCATCTCCAAATGACTGAAGTGACACTTCCATCTTGACATCACACCCAATACACTACGACTCTCTGATAAACCCAGAAATGGTGTACACAGAACCGGTTAAAGTTCCCTACCACCAAGACCAAAGTTATCGATTATCGTAAGTATTAGCGATGCAAGTCTCAGGTTAAGACTATACACACCTACCTCGATTTCGGCCTCCCATAGACACATAGTCATAATACCAATGGGATTCCGAGGGGTCTATCCAGAGCGAAGCTGTTTCCCGTACCATCGGTGAAACACGACCTCCTATCCCACTTGCATAAGTATCCAATACTCATATATATGAGAACTATGCCGTTGTGCCCTCACAAACACGCACAAGTGCAATACTAGCCTATTCCGCATTATCGATGTCCAGTCTCGATAATACTACGGCTAGGATATTTAATGATTAAACCTTCGGGGACTGATACTGTCTCATATCATCTCAGTCCAGGTACTAATCATAGGGACCTCTCTTCATTTATATATCTATGGTGATCTAATCACAAATGATGAGAGTGCAATTCCTTGTCACATAGTTAATTTGCTACAACAACACAATGATCTGTGCAAATAGTGACGCTATGGGTCATATTATCCAACAATCTCCCACTTGGCACATAGCCAGTCACTCAAGTGTCCCACACCTGAACTATGTACGGTTCGCTCAAATTGCTGAGGAAAGGTTTTCGTCAGCGGATTTGCTTAATTATCGTCTGACGCGATTTACACGATCATCACATCGCCACGATGTATGATCCGAATGAATCAGATGATATAGAAGTATATATCTGGATCGTCGATGAGACCTTTAATTCTTTAGCCTGTGCTGACGCCTAGCTCAGCTGCTAACAGAACTATATCTAATCTAATTAGATTTATTATCGATCCAAATGGCTTCTATTGCTGCCTCAGCTGCAGCAATAATCCGCATTTGTTGTTAATTCGGCAACAGTTATCTTGCTCGGAATATTTCCAGCTTACTGTCCCGTCCATCATACTTTATAGTACCGCAGTATTTACCAGTTTGGAAACTTGCAGCAGTGATCCCAGTCACTTCAAGTTCTCCATCTCCATAGTTTAAGACAATCATCTTTAGTTCTCTCAGATACTAACAGATGTTCTTTAATCTTCAATCCAGTGACTATCACTTGGATTGACCCGATTGTGACTCCATATGCTCAAAGCGTATGAGACACCAATACAAGTACATTTTAAATGTACAATTTCTCAGAGAGTGTTTCCAACTTCAAATCTAGCCCAGTAGATCTTTATTCCTTGAATAAAGGTTGTTACTCCCCAGAATTCTACGGAGAATTTCTATGAAAGCCAAGCTTTCACCGATTGTTTTATGGGAATTTCATTGTCAGTGCCCTCTCCCACTAACCTCCTTATATACACAAGAATTATTTCGTTTTGAGTCAAATCATAAACTATTATGATTATTTCAAAACGTCAGTTCCAAGAACCCTATGCTTGCTTCAATCCAAACATGGATTGAATAATCCGCAAACCTTGTTTGTCGGTTATACAAAATCGTCAGAATGTTGTAAACATTCTCCAAAAGGTTTCCTTTTCAGGAAAGCGATTTTGATTTATAACTGACATATTTCACAAATGAAATATAGTTATCAACAAGCATCTTCAAAATGGATTTACCATGGCAACAGGTAAAAGGTTGAACCGTTATTAACACAATGTTGATAACGATACCTTTCCGTCAAAAGCCCAGCTTTGTACGTTGGTATGTTGCCTTCCATGTATGTCTTCCTTGAAGACATTTAATGTACCATAGGCACAATGCCTCGTGGTACAACAACTAGTATCCAAAATAGTTGTTAAACATGGAATCCATTTTCGATTCATGGCACTTTGCCATAATAGGGAGTCGATACCTTGTATCACTACCTCATACATAATCAGTTGGTGTACCTTAAAAGATTAAGATCTTTATGAGGTGAGATCAGAAACCCATACCCCAGGTTGTTTTCTGACTCTCTCTGATCTACGCGGTTTCTTGTGTATTTGAAGATTAATGGTATAGATTCATCATAGATGAACTATTTGTGTTCCATTATGGACTTCGTGCCTTGAATAGTATTACTCCGATTTTCATCGAGTATCACTATCCTCCCACTGACCACTGCATATCGGTATTCCTCTCAGGAAAACCGCATGGTGAGCAACAATCACATTGTTCTCATGTGGGATTTATAAGTACTATACTTATGGTTTCCCTTAGGATAACCTATATTGGCACTAATCCAATTTGGGTTCTTAGTTTGGTATCATCCAAACTTTATGCCTGGCATACCCAAATTATCAGGAATGAGAAACCTCGTTTCTTTCCTGTTCATATCCTATATGATATCTGTCAAACAGATTTACATGGAACCTTATTCTAAATAAGTTTTGCACTGTTAATACATATCCTGTTTGAAGGAAATGATAGCTCAGAGCGACTCGTGATAAACCTTATCATGTCCAACAAAATTCGGTTTTAGTTCGGACACACCGTCTAACTGACATGTCTCGTTTAATTGTGTCCTAGACAACAATGCCATAAATAAGTCTCTATTGATCAAATCAATTGAGCTATATTATTTGTCATTTATATGTTTGAGATTTTATTATATTCAAAATATAAATTCTGTTATTTACATCTAATGTATTTATCTCAGTATCATCTTTATATAATAAAACACTTTAGTGTTTTAGAATATAAAGGTTCACCCGTAGTGGGTTAAACACTGATAAAGAGATAATGTTTCTAGTCAAACTAGTTACATTATAACAGATCCTAATTTAAGTACACACCCAAAGGGTAGTTCCTAAACTTAGGTATCTACAGTCGAAAAAGCGACTTTCGTCCTGTTTCCGATTCGCAGAGAAATCTCAGCTTGAAGTCAGTATCCTGCTCAAAGCAGATTCTGAATATCAATACATATATATTATGTACCACACTAAGTATTTAAAATCTAATTTCAATACTAGCTGTGAACATAACTAAGACAAACATTTTTAGAGTTAGAGCCTCACCCTTTCTTTAATTCCTTCGTGTCTTCCATATCCAAATGGTAATCACTTTGGGATATTGTAGGCACTGCATTTTTACACATAAAACCCGATGATGAGCCTCACTTGGAGGCACTACCTTTTGAGTCACGGAAGCCGCCGGGAAACAGATATCGGAAGGGGAAATTCAGAACAATTAAGCTCACTGTCTTCGTTAGTGCTGCGTTCGCTACTTCGTTCGAACGGGAAACAGATTGCGGGCGTTCGTGTCGCGTTCGAGGAAGCGTTCGAACGGTGTCGGTAATTCTGGTTTTGCTGCTAGCCTCACACCCAGCCCATTTAGCTCCCCAAAGCCCATAAAACACATCCCAAATTAAATAAATAAATAAATTAAATATTAAACATTAAAATAAAACATTTAAACATTTACCAATTAAAATAAATAATTACCAACTTAAACTAAAATCATGCCTAATATAAATGAATCAATATATTATATACTAAAACTAAAAATAGGATTTGCCAAATTAAAATCAATCTTAACCAATTAAAGCCAATCATATATTTGACTTCCTAATCTAATAAGATATTTACCAATATAAAATATTTGTATTCCTAAACCAACACAAATTAAATATTGCAACTTCCTAAATTAAAATATCTTGTCCCCCCTCAATCTTGTGTATGCCTTTCTCACCTCTCCTAATTTGGAAACAAGATCCCTTCCCTTGTCAACCCTAGCCATTCTCTATATAAACAACCCCTAACCAAGGCCATTCTTCTCCTTCACACAACACAAATCACACCCAAGCTCTCTCGAAATCTCTCTAGACTCTCTCTACATACACAAAAAGAAAACAAAGAAGCCACCACAAGCCACCACCCTCCATAGCCGAAACAGCCACCTATACAGCAGCCCTCCACCACCGAAAATCACCACAAAACCACACCCTAAAACACGCCTAAACAACCTCCTAGATTACCTTAAAACAGTAGCCCAAATCCTTAAAAAACAGTAACATAAAAACTACATAGATAAATCTTAAGAATAACCATATATAATTGCACTAAGAACCCACACAAACTTGGAATAGTTCTTTGAAAACGTTGAAACAGGTAGCCCGTGCAGTGAGCAGCAAAATAGGAGCCGAATAGGAGCAGAACGGAGTTCGAATGGTAAGCAAAGCAGCGAAACAGTGAGCTAGGACGTTGAACCAGCGGACCAGAAAAAGTTGCGGAGCTTTACCCCCCTTTCGATTTCGTGGAACGCGAGTCCGAGAGACGGCTTAAAAGGTTAGACCTGAGGGTATCTTTCACACTTATTCTCATTTTACTTTCTGGTCATTTATTTTGATTATATTTTCTGTGTTTGTGGTATCTGTTGTGTGTATGATGTATGTTGTGGGTATTGGATGAATGAGAGATGTGTCAACTCTCGCGGTATATCGGATGGAAACCCGGACATAAATTTCATAGCCGATTCCGAATGGACGGTAATATGATCTGTACTCGGGCCACAACTCCACGTACCGCTTGGGTAAACGGCACCATCTTTCTTTTGTTGTGTTGCTCTTGTTTATTTAGTTTGCTTACTTGAATTCAATATGTCGTTAGTTATGCATGATTCAACCAAGCGCATGGGCTTAGTGAGTTAGTCCAAATGGTCCTCCATTTAGGAGACAAAGAGCCGAAAAGGCCACCTTCGTGACACTACTTCGCCGCGCCAGTTGATGTATGTTCGGTTGGACGCGAGATACGTTCAATCGGGCATACTTAGTTTGATATTATTATCTTTTTTTGTATGTATAAGTCAATCGAGCGCATGGGCTTAGTAAGTGTGTTGTGAGATCCCCTATGGGGAGGGGCTAAAAGCCCTTTACCACGATGCTTTGCCGCGCCGGTTGATGTGTGTTCAGATTGGATGTAAGATGTGTTCAATCGGGCATACTTGGTTGATATGATTGGTTCCATTCTTGTATGTGTGATGTGACGCGCATGGGCTTAGTATGTTGGTCTAAAGGTCCTCTCTTTGAGAGATCAAGAGCCCCAAAAGGTCACCTTTACGGCAGTGCTTCGCCGCGCCCTTTTATTTTCTGTTTATGTATTGCATCCTATTTCATGCATCAGGTCCGTGTCCGTTCGAACGCGTTCACGAACGCAACTCGAACGCGCATACATTTTGCCTTATCATGCATCAGGTCTTATTTCCGTTCGAACGCGTTAACAAACGCCATACGAACGTGAGCATTCTGTTTCATTTCCGTTCGAACGCGTTTACGAACGCTACTCGAACGTGAGCATTCTGTTTCATTTCCGTTCGAACGCGTTAACAAACGCCATACGAACGTGAGCATTCTGTTTCATTTCCATTCGAACGCGTTTACGAACGCTACTCGAACGTGAGCATTCTGTTTCATTTCCGTTCGAACGCGTTTACGAACGCTACTCAAACGCGAGCATTCTGTTTCATTTCCGTTCGAACGCGTTTACGAACGCTACACGAACGTGCACACACTGAACTGAGTCTGTCTTATTATATTCATGCATAATTGCCTATTGGTTGATCTTTCTTATGCAAATGTGTCAATATATTACAATTTGTATGCTTATGTCATGATAACATTGAGTATTATTTCTCGCGGTATATCGGATGGAAACCCAGACGTAAATTCCGTAGCCGATTCCGAATGGACGGTAGTGCGGTCTGTACTTGGGCTACAATTCCACGTACCGCTTGGAAAAGTGCCCATATGTGTGCTTGTATGGTCTATATGTGTGCTTGTGTTTTCCTGAATGTGATATGTAAATTAAGTTGTATGTTCGCTGCTATCTTGATATATGTTAAGCATGCAACTTTAAATATGAGATATATGTAAAAAACGTACACATAAGTTTTATTTTGCATATGAGAATTTAGAAGCATGGTACTATTGGAAATAAGTGTTACTTAAGCTTAGTTAAATTATTACATGAATCCTTTCATTACAAGTGACAAAAGTAAGGGACCATTCCGAACCCAACGGTTTGAGGTCTTCCCTTGCGAGGGGTGAGTGCGGCCTTAAATCTTTGTCCCGGTTCACACCGGGTGGCGACTCCATGTTATGTAATCCTTCCCAACTAGGCCGCGAGCCTAGGAACGGCGTCGCCCAGGTCCTGTGTCCCACAGTCTGGCGACTCCACTGGGGATAGAGAATTGGCCCCGAAATATTGTCTTGTGATGTTTGGATTTATGTTTTAATTGACCGTGTCTATAGTGGATAAAGTGATGGTTTAATCAAAGGCATTTTAAGGCTAGGTAATGGTTTGGTGTCTTCCTTCATTCACTACCTTTCTAGAAGGAAAAGCTGTGAGGGCACCTAGATAGCCATCTACTTGTAGCCTATTGTGATGGACTAATTTGGAGGACTCGTTGTTTATTCCTGACAACAAGCGATAAGAGCCTAAGAGGCTTGGGTATTTAAGTGAGCCTCGCTCCACCTTCCCTCTGGGGGATCTACAACGGGAAATCCATTTGACAGTCCGTCACACACCATAGCTCATTGGCACGTACCTTAGTGTATAAAAAGGGGTGCGCTCACTTGGTTGCTCGAACCCTTGAGTGGGGAGACCTAGTTGTGGGCCATCCTTCGCCGGTGAGAGCCTTTGTCTATACTCTTACTAACCCACCCATAGACCGGGTTGGCTAAAGTAACAATTATTTCCTTGAGTATGTGCTTATGGACCATCCTCATTTGGATGCAGTTGGACTATTGTCAGAAATGCGGGCTTGTTGGGCCATTTAAACTGGGGCAAGTTCGTACCTTATGACTATTAGGCCCAAAAGCTTCTGAAATGTTGATGGCCCATACTGTAAAAATTATTACGTTTGCATTATCTTTCTTCTATGCTTGTGTTTGGGAACATCGTCGTTTGGATCCGTTTGGACCATTTGCCATGGGATATGGGCTTGTTGGGCCATTTAAACTGGGACAAGAACGTATCTCATGACTATTGGGCCAAAGGCGTCTAAGTGTTGATGGGCCACTTTGTACTTGTGTTCGGAACATTACCATTTGGCTTTAGTTGGGCTCCTTGTCATAAGATGTGAACTCGTTGGGCCATTTAAACTGGGATGGGTTCACTCCTGTGACAATTAGCCCGAAAAATTCTAAAATGGTAACGGGCCAATTTGTGTGAAAATTTTAATTGATTTAGTATATTATATATGTTACATGCATCTCATGCACCCCATGCATACATACATCATGCTAACCCTTATGTTCTAAAAGCCATCATAGATTCCCGTTGGGTTAGAAAAAAGGGAAGACTCACCAAAATACCGAGAACAGACATGAGTGAATCAGATACTGAGGTATCCCGGATAGATCAGTTGGAAAGTGGCTTCGCCAAGATTACTGAACAGTTGCAAGCCTTGACTGCTGCCATGACAAATATGGCTGTGCCCCGTGCTGGGGAAAATTCTGAGAATGTAAGGCGCGAGAAGCCTCCGAATGGGTTGGGGGATGATATCCCCGCTTTTGATGATGATAATGCAGAGTATGCAACAGACAGAGTGATTGGGTCTCAGGCCGAGATACAGAAACTCAGGGATCAGGTTGAATCCGTTACCCGCAAGATGAGGGGTAAGAATGAAGATTTGCTAGACTATGAGACAATGAAGTTTGAGGAGCAGTTGCCAGCGCAGTTTAAAATGCCGGATTTGGCTAAGTTCAATGGGAATGGAGACCCGAGGGTGCATCTCCGCCAGTATGTGTCTGTTATGAGTTCAGTTGGCCTGTCTCAGCGCCAAGTACAAAAGATGTTCGGGATGTCACTCGAGGGGGCACCCGTAGTATGGTACCATAACCTAGACAAGCAGGTTAAGGAAGATTGGAGGGAGCTAGCCGATGCTTTCTTAAAACAATATGTCACGGACCTGGAGATTGACTTGTCACTCCGTGACTTAGAAAATATCAAGCAGAAGCCGGAGGAAAATTTCAAGGAATATGTGGACCGCTGGAGGAGCCAGCTTCTGAAGATGCAAACCCGGCCCTCAGAAAAGGACCAGATCAAAATGATCATCAAGGGCACCAAGCCCTCGATTTATGGCAAGCTGAGGAGGATGACTTCAATGATTGTGGATTTCCGACAGTTGAGAGAGACTGTTATGGATATTGAAGAAGAGGAGGCTGAAAACAAAAAGTTTTATGGCCAGAATAAAAGAACTTTTGGGGGGCATTTTGAGACCAAGCCCACTACGGCAGAGGTCGCTACCGTCAGAAATAGGCGGTTCTCTAATCTTGGTAGACCTATATCAAGGGTGCTTGAGAAGTTGAAAGGACAAGGACTCCTGAAGCCTTTAGACCCTAGACCAATCCCAAACCCTGTGCCACACTACTTCTTGACCTGAGCCAATATTGCCACTTCCACCAGCAAAAAGGTCATGACACTGACAACTGCCCCCGCCTTAGGCATGAAATCCAAAACCTCATCGATGCTCACAAAATACCCGACCCGGAGAAAGAACAACCTGACACACACAGAAACCCTCTACCACCAACTACCACCACTTTGTTCCACCACCCACCTACATGATCAACTCTGGCCTACCCGAAACCTTTGTCCTCAAAACCCTCCACCACCAAGCTTATTACATGGATGACAACGAAGGACAATAGGCCAAGGAAGAAGGCAGTATTGCGGATGATGGAGCTGTTCCTCCTAGTCTATTTGATCCAACTTTTTTTAAAAATAAAGGCATTGATTCTGCTTGCTTGTTCGAACTTTTTTGCTCTCAACAATAATAAAGATGTTCATTTCATTTACTTGCCTAAGCCTCTTCCTGCAACATGAGTATATTTAAGAAAAGCATTAAACCTTAGTACTATGATACTCAGCGATATTTAGAACTCGGGGAATCCTCAGAGTAAGAAAACAGAAAAGATGAGATAGCCGTTCAGAAATAGGGAAATGGGACAGTGAGACTGTCAGTAGGGAATGAGTTCACCAAGCCGATCAATATGGAAAGAATGAAGCAATACTTTACCCGAGGGAGAGAAAACCGAGCAGTCACCAAGAGAATTGGCAGAAGACCTAACCTAACGGGATAAGAAACTTATGCATGCATACACGTGACATACTTTGCATTCTCTTGTGTTTGTTTGGTTTTGTATTCACAGGTTTTGAAGCAGAAAGAGAGAAAGTGGCAAAGACAAGCTAATCAGAAACAGCGACAGCATTGTATCAGTCTGGGGGCGAGGCCCGTATCAGCATGAATCCCAGGGCCGAGGCCCACATACACAGCGCTGTTCGGGAACAAAACCCAACACTCAACAACAATTCAGGGAACAAGACCCTCAGCTCAAAATGGGAACAAGACCCACGGGAACAAAACCCAACACTCAACAATTCAGGAACAAGACCCTCAACTCAAAATGGGAACAAGACCCACGGGAACAAAACCCAACACTCAACAATTCAGGGAACAAGACCCTCAGCTCAAAATGGGAACAAGACCCACGGGAACAAAACCCAACACTCAACAATTCAGGGAACAAGACCCTCAGCTCAAAATGGGAACAAGACCCACGGGAACAAAACCCAACACTCAACAATTCAGGGAACAAGACCCTCAGCTCAAAATGGGAACAAGACCCACGGGAACAAAACCCAACACTCAACAATTCAGGGAACAAGACCCTCAGCTCAAAATGGGAACAAGACCCACGGGAACAAAACCCACCACTGAACAATTCAGGGAACAAGACCCTCAGCTCAAAATGGGAACAAGACCCTCAGCTCACTTCGGGAATGAACCAGGGGTCGCAGCACCTCACCACCAAATCAACGCAACTCAATACATGGAAAGTCAAGTGGCAGCTGGCGAGCCAGGTAAGTAGAAATGCATTGCATAACTTTGATAGGATTGTCACTGTTGCACATTACACAAGTCCCATCAAAGTGGGGGCAACTGTAGGCACTGCATTTTTACACATAAAACCCGATGATGAGCCTCACTTGGAGGCACTACCTTTTGAGTCACGGAAGCCGCGGGAAACGGATATCGGAAGGGGAAATTCAGAACAAACAAGCTCACTGTCTTCGTTAGTGCTGCGTTCGCTACTTCGTTCGAACGGGAAACAGATTGCGGGCGTTCGTGTCGCGTTCGAGGAAGCGTTCGAACGGTGTCGGTAATTCTGGTTTTGCTGCTAGCCTCACACCCAGCCCATTTAGCTCCCCAAAGCCCATAAAACACATCCCAAATTAAATAAATAAATATTAAATTAAATATTAAACATTAAATAAACATTAAACCATTTACCAATTAAATAAATAATTACCAACTTAAACTAAAATCATGCCTAATATAAATGAATCAAATATATATATACTAAAACTAAAAATAGGATTTGCCAAATTAAAATCAATCTTAACCAATTAAAGCCAATCATATATTTGACTTCCTAATCTAATAAGATATTTACCAATATAAAATATTTGTATTCCTAAACCAACACAAATTAAATATTGCAACTTCCTAAATTAAAATATCTTGTCCCCCCTCAATCTTGTGTATGCCTTTCTCACCTCTCCTAATTTGGAAACAAGATCCCTTCCCTTGTCAACCCTAGCCATTCTCTATATAAACAACCCCTAACCAAGGCCATTCCTCTCCTTCACACAACACAAATCACACCCAAGCTCTCTCGAAATCTCTCTAGACTCTCTCTACACACACAAAAAGAAAACAAAGAAGCCACCACCCTCCATAGCCGAAACAGCCACCTATACAGCAGCCCTCCACCACCGAAAATCACCACAAAACCACACCCTAAAACACGCCTAAACAACCTCATAGATTACCTTAAAACAGTAGCCCAAATCCTTAAAAAACAGTAACATAAAAACTACATAGATAAATCTTAAGAATAACCATATATAATTGCACTAAGAACCCACACAAACTTGGAATAGTTCTTTGAAAACGTTGAAACAGGTAGCCCGTGCAGTGAGCAGCAAAACAGGAGCCGAATAGGAGCAGAACGGAGTTCGAATGGTAAGCAAAGCAGCGAAACAGTGAGCTAGGACGTTGAACCAGCGGACCAGAAAAAGTTGCGGAGCTTTACCCCCCTTTCGATTTCCGTGGAACGCGAGTCCGAGAGACGGCTTAAAAGGTTAGACCTGAGGGTATCTTTCACACTTATTCTCATTTTACTTTCTGGTCATTTATTTTGATTATATTTTCTGTGTTTGTGGTATCTGTTGTGTGTATGATGTATGTTGTGGGTATTGGATGAATGAGAGATGTGTCAACTCTCGCGGTATATCGGATGGAAACCCGGACATAAATTTCATAGCCGATTCCGAATGGACGGTAATATGATCTGTACTCGGGCCACAACTCCACGTACCGCTTGGGTAAACGGCACCATCTTTCTTTTGTTGTGTTGCTCTTGTTTATTTAGTTTGCTTACTTGAATTCAATATGTCGTTAGTTATGCATGATTCAACCAAGCGCATGGGCTTAGTGAGTTAGTCCAAAGGTCCTCCATTTAGGAGACAAAGAGCCGAAAAGGCCACCTTCGTGACACTACTTCGCCGCGCCAGTTGATGTATGTTCGGTTGGACGCGAGATACGTTCAATCGGGCATACTTAGTTTGATATTATTATCTTTATTTTTGTATGTATAAGTTAATCGAGTGCATGGGCTTAGTAAGTGTGTTGTGAGATCCCCTATGGGGAGGGGTTAAAAGCCCTTTACCACGATGCTTTGCCGCGCCGGTTGATGTGTGTTCAGATTGGATGTAAGATGTGTTCAATCGGGCATACTTGGTTGATATGATTGGTTCCATTCTTGTATGTGTGATGTGACGCGCATGGGCTTAGTATGTTGGTCTAAAGGTCCTCTCTTTGAGAGATCAAGAGCCCCAAAAGGTCACCTTTACGGCAGTGCTTCGCCGCGCCCTTTTATTTTCTGTTTATGTATTGCATCCTATTTCATGCATCAGGTCCGTGTCCGTTCGAACGCGTTCACGAACGCAACTCGAACGCGCATACATTTTGCCTTATCATGCATCAGGTCTCATTTCCGTTCGAACGCGTTAACAAACGCCATACGAACGTGAGCATTCTGTTTCATTTCCGTTCGAACGCGTTTACGAACGCTACTCGAACGTGAGCATTCTGTTTCATTTCCGTTCGAACGCGTTAACAAACGCCATACGAACGTGAGCATTCTGTTTCATTTCCGTTCGAACTCGTTTACGAACGCTACTCGAACGTGAGCATTCTGTTTCATTTCCGTTCGAACGCGTTTATGAACGCTACTCGAACGCGAGCATTCTGTTTCATTTCCGTTCGAACGCGTTTACGAACGCTACACGAACGTGCACACACTGAACTGAGTCTGTCTTTTTATATTCATGCATAATTGCCTATTGGTTGATCTTTCTTATGCAAATGTGTCAATATATTACAATTTGTATGCTTATGTCATGATAACACTTGAGTATTATTTCTCGCGGTATATCGGATGGAAACCCAGACGTAAATTCCATAGCCGATTCCGAATGGACGGTAGTGCGGTCTGTACTTGGGCTACAATTCCACGTACCGCTTGGAAAAGTGCCCATATGTGTGCTTGTATGGTCTATATGTGTGCTTGTGTTTTCCTGAATGTGATATGTAAATTAAGTTGTATGTTCGCTGCTATCTTGATATATGTTAAGCATGCAACTTTAAATATGAGATATATGTAAAAAACGTACACATAAGTTTTATTTTGCATATGAGAATTTAGAAGCATGGTACTATTGGAAATAAGTGTTACTTAAGCTTAGTTAAATTATTACATGAATCCTTTCATTACAAGTGACATAAGTAAGGGACCATTCCGAACCCAACGGTTTGAGGTCTTCCCTTGCGAGGGGTGAGTGCGGCCTTAAATCTTTGTCCCGGTTCACACCGGGTGGCGACTCCATGTTATGTAATCCTTCCCAACTAGGCCGCGAGCCTAGGAACGGCGTCGCCCAGGTCCTGTGTCCCACACTTCCCTTTCTTTAGCCAAATTGGACCAGCTCCAAGATTGATGTTTTACTTCTGTTTCGAAAAATATTTCAATCCCAGAAAGCCCCTGAACAGCAGCTCAGATCTGAACCGTTTTTCACCCAAAATGTGCTCAGCTCACACCCAAATCAGTCTCTTATTTGCGTCAACATCAGCAGTATTTTATGTCTGATTTTCCACCAAAAATAGCCCCACAACACTCTTGAAACACCCATTAATGTTCCTAAATTTTTCGGGATTAAACAAAAAACAAACCGAGCCCCAAATATATATCAATATGCGGCAGTGAGCAGATTTTCTGCTCACTGCCGTGTGAATGTAAAAGGAAGAAAAAGATGGTTTTGTTTCGACTTTGAATGGCCTTCCGTATTATGACTCACAACCAACAGAAGCTAGTGCGTGCTAGACTCACAAACCAATCTCTAAACACTTTAGATTTAAAAATTGTCAAACCAGAATTTTTATTTTATTTTATTTCTTTTCTTTCAACTCTTGAGAGAGAATGATGAACAATGGTGGTTAGGGTTTCACACAAGTGAAATTGGGGTGAAAAAGAAAATAATTTTTCCTTTTATACTTAGGGTTTAAATTTTGATAAAAAATAAAACAAACCCCAACCCTTGAATTACAAGAATTCGGCCAACCCTAGGAATTCAAGAAAAATTGTAACATCAAATTATTTATTCACTGTCATAAATATGTTACTAATTAAAAGGTGTAACTTCTATTCTAACCAAAAGGTTTCCAAACCACATTTTTGAAATAATTATTAAACCAAATATTTTATTAAATTATACCATATAATTTAATAAAATAATTTATAATAAACAATTATCATATAATCATTTATTATAAAACCCATATATTAAAATTAATATATAGTTTCAAATGTGACAAAAATATTATAATGATATTGATAATATATATATATATATATATATATATATATATATATATATAAGTATATAACTGGACTATCCGATTATATTTAATCTGTTACAGTATATCGAGCTAGCACGATGACCAAATGGACCTACAGTTTCCAGCTCCAATAATCCTGCAATATTAATTAAACTATTTAATTAAATATTTCAAATTATTAACTTCGGGTTATTCCACTAAAAACCCGAAGTTGCACTCTTGTTGCCATAGATAGATAAAATAGGTCGAACTATGTCGGTGTCCATCGATATAATCATTATATATGGATTGTCCATTCACAAGTATCTCATAATTAGAGTCGGGTCATAATATTCGTTATACTCCTCTAATTATTTTTACCTTAAGTACCATTGAGTCTCTAATGAACGATTTATTCATAACCATTATGAATGTTAATCTTTCTATTCGTAATTGAAAGACTTGAGCGCTTTAATCGTTCAAGTACTGAATCAACCCTAAAGAAATACACTCATCTACTTCTCGCAAGAAGAAGTGAACTTCATTTCTATGTAAAATGTCCCCAGCTACAAACCAAACAATGTCCCCAAAGTACGTAGTTATTGGTCGGTATTGCTATACCGACCTCACCTTTGTAAATCAAATGACATAGCCTGTCATGCAGGAGTTCGCAGTACACTCGGAATTCATATCAATCCATATATGACCATTTAGTATATTGAAATGAATTTCTTTATTTAACAGATATTATAATAACTCATTTTTATCTGGGTCCAGTCTTATATGATCACATCATATAAGGTGTCTCCATTCTCATGTCACCACGTGAACGATTCTGGATCAAGGTCGCCATATAATTATAAAATGGATCGCAGCTATAGATAAATCGTAAATAAAATACTTACTTTGTTTGCTCTCTATGGACTATTTTAGATTACTAACTTCATACTTAAATCCTCTTATGTATGACATTGATACACTAAGTCTGATGGCACATGAGTAATGAATGGTAAAGAAGATAATTTGCAATATGCGATATAAAACAAACACTTTGATAAATGAATAATTCATTTTTTTATTTCATAAAATATAATTTTATTTACATTACATGAAGCTCTATGGCATATATCCCAACACTTGCCTCAACAAGCAGTGATTGTTCAGGTAAAACGATAGAGCTTGAGTTGTTAAAAAAATATGTGAATAAGTTCGATTTCGTAATCTCTCTAACTCGAGCAATTAAGTTCGTATGGGTGTTTTAACACTTAGTGTCCTAAGACCAACTAGTCTGTGAGTCACTGGCCCACAGTTCGTTGCATGGTTAAAGGGAAAACTTAAGGAAATCAGACATTTCTTCTTTTTAACATCTGCGATCCGGTCAATTAAGTTTGTAGGGGTGTCTTAATACCTAGTGCCCTAAAGCCAACTGGTTTGGGTGTCACTGGCCCAAAGCTCGTTATAATGATTGGAGATGTATTATTATTTTAAAAAAATATTTATGTATTCATAAATAAACTCACATTGTTAAAAATATATGAACTCTAATATAATTTTAGGATAAAAATATTACTCTCTTTTCAACAAGACCTGTGAATATTGTGGGCACAGTGAATTGATTGATACTTTATTTTATGTGTGTGTGGAAGAAAGGTAAAAAGCACAGGAGAATTTACTTATTTGATTATTTAGAAAGAAAAAACAATTATTAACTTGGATAAGAATTTTTCTTTTTTGTTTTCGCTTAAATTTTTAGAGACTAATTAAAAAGTATACATTTATTAAAAGGAAAATTAATCAGTTTACACTTATAATTTTATTAATCACATTGATTTAGCACATTTGTGAAATAATAATTAAATTTATGTTTTATATATTTTTATTGTGATTTTTATTTCTTATGTAGATGAAATAATATTTTGGAAGCATAACTAGAAAAATGGACGTGACATTTGGATTTTGGAGGCCAGAAACTTAAAAGGACATTCTAATAATGTACAATTTCGTAAATTCTAACTTTGCGTAATGTTTGTATTTTGACCATCACTTCTTACTCTGATATCGGATTGAGGCGATTCTAGTTCCAGATGAAATAAGACTCAAATATATGCAACTTTATTGTTTATAAGATTTTCTAGTTCTGAAGTTTTCAAGGTCGAAATTGATGAAAAATCCAAAGTGTGTTATATGTAATAATTAAAGAAAAAACAAAAATAAAAAAATAAAAAATATATATATAAAAGGTGGGAAATGACATCCACCTTTCGGTGGAATGTCATTTCCCACAAATCATGTAATTTGCAATTGCAAATTGCATGATGCAATTGCAGGTGAGGGTTTTGATGATGAGCCATCTACTACTAAATAGAGGTGCTCAGCACCTCATTTCCTCACTCATCAGCCCGAAATCCATAGTTTTCTCTAAAAATTTATAGAGTTACAGCTCTTGTGTATTTTATTTTTCAAGCTTTGTTATAATTTCTTTTTCTCTTTCAGTAATAAAAATTATGCATATTTTTATTCAAATAATGAGTAGCTAATTTCATCATACTGGGGTAAATTGTGCAATTTTTAATATGAGAATATAGATTAATCTTACTTATATTATAATATATGAATTGTAATCTAAAGACTAATATTTAATTTAAATCTGGATCAATTATTGACAAACTTTGTTACCGCTTACATGGTTGGTTTTATCACCACATTTATGGCTGGTTTTATATGTTTTGGCATAAATAATTCCTGAAATAAATTTTTTGGGTAGTAAAAAATTTATATATTATAAAAAGTAAAATTTCTAAATTTTAAATATTAAAAGTGGATCTTCTAGTCCAATATTTTATTTTATTGTTGCAGTCCACTATAAAAATTATCAATCATTTCAAATAACTCGGTCTTTTTATTTTTACTCATATTATTATTTCATTTAACTAAATTTATTTCATGCGGATCAACCCCAAACTTATCAGGTTATTTTATTACTTCTACACTTTTATACTTGGGAGTAAAGAACCATTTTATGAGTGTGTCATCTATTATACTTACTGCATTGCTTCGAGCTGTCAGCACTAGAGGTACATTGGATGGACTATATGACTTTAGGAATTGTCATCACATCAAGGTACAACCTTGTACTGCATACATTTGGTGAGAATGTTTGAAGTTGTTATACTCACTTGCCCGTGTTGACAGACACTTCTTGCAAGTTTTCTTACACTCTCATTACCCAATACCACAATTCCCAACGTAGTGGTGGGAAAATTCATCCTACGAAGCTAAAAGATGAGCCGCTTGTTATAGGATATGTAATCAGTTGTGAAGTAATAGGTATATCACCAAGTGCGCAAGAATCAGACTCTAGAATTTCTCGTATCTTGATTTCTCCTAATATCTTATTTATTTATCTGTTAGTTTTAACTTAGTTATATTAAATTACTTTCTAAATAAAGTTAAGTTTATCAATTATAGTACTTAGTGTGAGTTGAATACAATCCATCTGGGTTCGACACTGTTTCACTCATCTTTATTAAAACTTGATACCGTACACTTGCGGTACGATATAAAATATCATAACAAGTTTTTGGCGCCGTTGTTGGTGATTGTTAATTTAATTCACATTAATACTATTACCAAGTAACCTAAGCTTTAATTTGGATTTTTTATTTTTATTTTATTTGTGGTTTAAGTTTATTTTTATTTTGTTTTTATTTGATTATTGATTTTTTTTATCTTTCTGTGCTTTAGTAAATACGAAGATCCACAAGTCTCAATTCTCTCCTGTTTGATCCTGAAATAGAAAGAACATTGAGGAGACTAAGGAAAGAGAAGGAACTTGAAAAAGAAGTAATGGCGGCTGAAAACAGAGAGAACAACCCACGCCAGGTGGCAATCTGATATCACTTCAAGCTGATCGTAGATGATAACTATTTTGGGATTGCGCATCCACCAATCAACGCCAATAATTTTGAGCTGTAACTTGCATTGATCAATATGGTGAGAAAAAAATAGTTTGGGGGTTCATCTGTAGAGGATCCCAATGTGCATTTGAGGATGTTCTTGGAGATGGCGGATACCATAAAGATAAATAGAGTCACTAAAGAGGCCATCAGGCTACGCTTATTCCCATTCTCTTTAAGGGATAAGGCGTTGGGTTGGCTGCAATCAATACTGATGGAAAGAATCCTGACATGGGAAGACATGGCTACTAAATTTCTTGCAAGGTTCTTTCCACCAGCTAAATCAGCCCAACTGAGAACATAAATTAGTATATTTAGGCAATTGGAGACTGAAAATTTGTATGAGGCCGGAGAGCGCTTTAAAGATCTACTTAGGAGATGTCCACATCATAATTTTGAAGATTGGGTTCAGATTCAGTTATTCTACAATGGGTTGAATGGTTTTAATAGAACCACAATCGATGCAGCTGCTGGAGGAAAAATATTCAAGAAATCTGCTGAAGACCTCTGTGCTTTATTAGAGGAGATGGCCATTAATAACCATCAATGGCCAAGTGAATGCCCGATGGTGACTAAGGTGGCCGGTAGATATGAGGTGGATCATATTGTTGCACTTACAGCTCAAATATCATCCCTCACGACTCATCTAGCAGCATTGACCAATCAACAAGGCCAACCATCTATTGAAGCTGCTGTTGCAAATAGAATGATCTTACCTGACAGAGGATATGAGCAAGTCCAGTATGTGAACAATCAGAACTTCAAAAACTATAGAGTCAATCTTATGCCTAACTACTCTCATCTGAACTGGTCATATGTTAATACAAAGAATGTCTTGCAACCTTCATCTGGCTTCAACTATCCAAGAGCTGAGTAGAAACATCCCTTAGAAGACCTCATGAGCACGTTTGCTGCTAATACTTCAGCGAGGTTTGAGAAGAATGAGTCAAGATTGAACAATATTGAGACACACATGGGAAATATAGAGGCAACAATGAAGCCTTTAGAAGCACAGATTGGGCAGATTGCTTCTTCCATGACCAATCAATAGCAAGAGGCATTTCCTAGTAATACTGAGACCAACTCTAAGAAGCAGTGCCAAGCAATCTTTTTCATGTTATAAAAACCAGTGGATACCAAAGAGGAAGCCACCATGACCATTTGGGTAGTTGCGTCTGGCTGAAGACGTTAAACTTAGTGCTAGCTGGGAGGCAACCCTTGCATTTGTTTTATTATTATTTTCTTTATTTTATTTTTTTTATTGTGTGCTATTGTTTATTTATTAGTTTGCATGCTATTTATGCAGGTAGCATGAAACACACAAAGCCCGCGCAACCAAATTCTGACTAGCAGGAGCATGATCAACTCCATGCACGGTAGTGTTGTTCCTTAATTTTGTTTCTTTATGTTTATCTTTCATTAAAGACAATACAAGTTTTAAGTTTGAGGGTGTGTGCATGTAGTGATAGTTCATGTTATTTAAAAAAAATGAGATATTTTTGTTTGTTTTATTTTTAGTCCTAGATAATAAAGCATTAGTCTAATTATGAATTTTATTTGATATAAATGAAATCTTAGAAATGATAAGTTCCCAATTGCTTTTTATCTGATGCCTTGAGTAGGTGATTTAGGTTAGATTCGTAAGCACTTAACAATAGGTTTTCAGCAGTAAGAACTTAAGTAGTGGACAATGTGACTAGTTGAAGAAATTGCTTGCTGATGAATGATTGTTTGCTTATATATCTATCTCAATATGCTAGTGTTATGATGTAAGGTATGATAAGAAAAAGAAAGAAAAAAATTGAAAGAAAAATAAAACAAAAACAAAACAAAACAAAAATAAAAACTTAAAAAGAAAATGAAGTTAAACCACATATAACTGATAAGCGTGAAGCTACCTATGGGCGAGTGTTAGGACCACCATAAGGAGATATGCTACTTTAAAGGGTAGGTGTGTTGAAAAAAAATGAAAAAAAGAAGAAAAAGAAGAAAATAAAATTGTATCATACTGAGCACAAAAAGGAAAATACAGATTACTTTAAAGATATCTAGGTTGGTTTGACCTATCGGATCTCAATTTTCGAGACGAAAACATTGAGTTAACTTACTTAGGAGTCGAGCTGTGAATGAACCTTTACACACACACACACACACACATTATGAGTCTGTCCTAGATGATTTATTCGAGAACTTGGATTTGAGTTGCATTGCGTACTTTGAAGGTTCTCTGATTTCATTGACAAGCATTCTTTGATGACAACATTATGTATAGCTATCGAGACTATTTTCTTTATTATTATTATTTTTATATTTGTGCATGATTGCATGTGTGTGAATGATGTTTGTGAGTGTCGTCGCTGTAAGCCATCACGAGACTATAACTCGTCCACTAGGGTCGCCTAGGGGTTTAAAGGCTTGTTACATACGCTAAATGCAATTGTGATCCCTACGAAAGTGGCCTAGTTAATTTTATATGTTTATTTTTATTTAGTATTTTGCTCAGGACTAGCAAAATCTTAAGTTTGGGGGTGTTTGATAAGTGCGGTTTACACCCACGTATTCCGGCATTCTTAGCTTATTATATTGTTAGATTCCGTATCATTTAATGTATTTTATAGTTTCTTTTATGTTTTATTTATAGGAAGCATTAGGACATGGATCTTGGGGAAAATTGACGTGTTTTGGGACCCTAATGACGTATCGAAAACACGCGGGAAAGCGGAAAATGCAGAAATCGGCAAGCCCGAAAAACAAACTAGCACCGCGGCGCCTCCTCAGCATTCCCCCATACATTATGGCCGAGAGTTTGGCGCCCCGACAGACTCCCATAAGCTTAATTCGGTCGTGTTTTACATCCATAAGGACTCCAAGACTTCCTTATAAGTATAGAAGCTCGTCCAAAACCCTATGAGGGAGGCTAATACACAATACAAAGACTCAAAACACATATTTTAGAGAGATCTATGGATGAGGATTGAAGAGCAACAAGAGGAGATGAAAGCGGTGACGTCCAAGAGATCATCTAGTTTATTTCTTTAAACTCTAATGATATCCATTATGTTCATGATCCTATTTTCATTGTTTTTATCTTTAGTCATGAACTAACTCCATAATTCTAGAGGACGGTGTAGTCAGTGCTTGAACCTATGTGTTATTTGTCAATTTGATTTTTATGAAGTTATATTTCAGTTTATTTGTATTCTCTTGTGTTTAATGCTTCTTGTTTGTTGGCCACAAATTGAGATGATGAATGTTTAGAATCTATCACTCGGGAGAGTGAGATTTTGAATAGGATCTAAAGAATATAACCTATGAGATTTGTAGAGTTCGGGAGAATCTATAATCCATTTGAAGTCATTAACAAAGAATCACATAACGTAATGAATTGTTGATTACTAGATTTTTATAGGGATATCGAAGTCTGTAATTGATAATTTTTTCATTATTGCTCGGGAGAGGGAGTGGAATACCTAATAGCGACATATACTTAAGGATGGATTTTGATGATGCAACATTAGAAGTCCTTGACGCACCATGGCAAGACATTCCAAAAAGATGTCGAAGCACATCGATAATAAAGAGCAACGAACGTAAAAGCCGAACCTGATATGAAGAAAATTTCGTATGGCTTTAGCTTGGGTCGTCATTTGTAATTTGAGTTGTGTATTTTCATATCTAAGCTCATTAAACATGCAACTCCATATAGATGCATTAGGGTCATTTGAAAAATGCCTTGAACATTCAAAAATTGCATATTTATAATTGAGACGGGCATACCGGTCTCCCAAACCGGCATACCGGTGGCATTCCCATATTTTGTATACTTACTGGAACCGGCATACTACTTACCGATTTTCGTACCGGTCATCCTTACCTTTATCGGTGAAACTGAGAAAACATGCTACTTGAACCGGGCTATGACTTACCGGTTAACATACCGGTTTACTTACCGATATTGGTGCTAAATACATACTCTCTGGAACCGGGTTATATAATATCGGTTTCCATACCGGTTTACAAACCGCTCATACTAGGGAAATAACACTCACTGGAACCGGATTATAACTTACCGGTTGTCATACCGGTTTTGATATCGGTTAGCGTTGGCCTTAGCACAGTTACTGGAACCGGCAATACACAGACCGATCCTTATACCTCTTACCGGTTCAACAGATATATTTTTAAACGTTAATATGACCGTTGGGTGTCAGACCGGCATACCGGTTTCCAGACCGGTCTCTGACATGAATGTTGGGGAATCATTAGTATTCACTATATAAATGTCCCAAATTCGTTTTTGCAATAAAAGAGAACACATTCATACATCATTCTTGATAGCAAAAACAGTGAGATACTAAAATCTTCTTAATCCAACTCATTCCCACCAATTCATAAGCTCATACATACATCTTCATAATCATCTTAGTGAGCTTAGATATATTTGAGCAACTCATACCCTATTCAATCTTTGTATCTTTATTGTGAGTTCTCAAATAGTGTTGTAAACACAAAAAATTATTTTTCGGAAAAACTTGTATTGAAATCCCTTTTGTGAGTGGTGATTACTCTCAAGTGTGGAGTTTGTGTAAAAGGTTTGAGAGAAGCCTTAGAGTAAAATCTTTTGGTTGTAAAGATTGTTGAATCTAGTGGAACCTTCAAGTGCGCTTGAAGAGAGAGTGGACGTAGGCAAGTGATTTGGCCGAACCACTATAAACTCGGTGTTGTATCTCTCTTCCCTTATCTTTTAATTTATGTAACTTTACTTTAAGGTTATTTATAATTATTGGTAAAAGCTTGGAAGTATAAAATTGATAAAATTTATAATTCCGTATTATTTTTTAATAACCCAATTCACCCCCTCTTGGGTATAGTGTTACTCGTTATTGCTTGTAGGTAATTTTAATTGGTATCAGATCGAGGTTTTCTCAAGAAAGACTTAACCGTCCGAGAAAACAATCATGGCCTCTACAAACAACTCGTCAAATCTTGCCGAGGGATTTTCAATGGCAAGACCTCCATTCTTCAACGGAACCGATTATAATTATTGGAAGATGAGGTTTCTTAACTATATTTTAGCCGTTGACACAGAATCCTTCAAGGTGATCACGAGGGGTGTAAGAACGCCGACGAAGAAGGATAGTAATATATGGAGATTCCAAAACCGCACCTTGAATTGACCGATGAGGAAATTGCACAAAGCTCGAAAAATGCTAAAGCACTTAGCCATCTCTTATGTGCTATTGATCGTAGTCAAATCAATAAGCTTCCGGAATTTGGAAATGCACACGAGCTATAGATGTATTTAGAAATGATCAATGAGGGCACAAGCCAAGTGAATGAATCAAAGATCAACCGGTTCATGTGTGAATTAGACAATTTCAAAATGGAATCCGGGGAAGAAATTGAGCACATGATCTCAAGGTTCACAACCATCATAAACCATCTAGGTGCATTGGGGAAAACCATTGGGGCAACCGATCAAGTGAAGAAAATTCTTAGGTCACTTCCTAAAGAATATAGAAGCTATACCGCCTCCATCAAAGAAGCAAATGACATGAATACCTTGAAGTTCGATGATTTGGTTGGGAAATTGCTAGAATATGAGATGGAGATAAAAATGGATAGAAAGGAAGAAGAAGAGAAAAGAGTAAGAAATAATCTAGCCTTAAAGTCAAATGCAATAAAAGAAGATAGTGAAGAGTCAAGTGAGGATGAAGAAAGTGATGATGATGTGGCCCTCCTTACAAGAAACTTCAAGAAATTCCTCAAAAATAAAAAGTTCACCAAAGGGAAATTTAGAAAAGAAGTGAGGAATGAGGATGAAAAGCCATGGAAACACAAGAAGGGACAACTCACTTGCTTTGAATGCAAGAAACCGGGTCACAAAGCGATGGATTGTCCTTTGAAGAGATTCAAGGGAAAGGGTAAAAAGAAGGCAATGAAGGCTACTTGGAGCGATAATGATTCAAGCTCCTCAGATGAAGAATGTGCAAATGAGACAAACAATCTTGCATTTATGGCAATTGAGGATGACCACCTCATCATCGAAAGTGAAGAAGAAAAGGTACATGATTCTTTCGAATATGATGAATTAATTGATTCGTTTAATGAATTGCGTGATTTATATGATTCTTTGATAAAGAAACATAAACTAGTCAAAAAGGAACATACATTGTTAGTTAATGAGCATGCCTTAATCGTAGAGAAAAATAAAATATATGAAAAAGAATTAATTTGCTTAAAGAATGAAAATGTGAAACTTGGGAAGAACATATCTAGCATAGCATCTAGCTCTACTACATGCGATTGTAATATCATTAAAGAAGAAAATGAATCATTGAAAAAGAAAGTTATGGATTTAAACAATATTGTAACAAAATTCACTTTAGGGGAGAAAAATCTAAATATTCTTCTTGGATCCCAAAGATGTTTATTTAATAAAGAGGATTTGGGATATAGGCCTTATAAAAAAAGTACTTATTTGAAAAATCACTTTGTTAAAGAATCTACTTCATACTCTCATGATAATGCAAATGTTACTTGTCATGCATGCAATAGAAAAAGACATAAGATATATGATTGCATGTATAAGAAAGAAAATGTGAAGAATGCATGGGTTCCAAAATGAACTAAGACTAACCTCCAAGGACCCAAGAAAATTTAGGTACCTAAAACTACATGATTCTTCTTGAATATGTGAGGAAGAAAAAGACTAAAGGAAAATGGTTCCTCGATAGTGGATGCTCAAGGCATATGACGGGGGACTACTCAAAACTTTCTTCTTTCACTTGCATCAAAAAGGATGGATCTGTTACATTTGGTGATAATGGTAAAGGTGAAATCCTTGGATATGGAAACGTTGGTACCAGTTCCACTACTTTAATTGAAAATATTTTACTAGTTTATGGCCTTAAGCATAACTTATTAAGCATTAGCCAATTATGTGATAAAGGTTATGAAGTTGAATTTGATGTATCTATTTGTAGAATTGTTGATAGAAAATTAAATAATGCATTATTCATAGGTTATAGAGATCAAAATATTTATCTATTTGACATTGGACATGACATGCATCATGAGAAATGTTTAAGTGCATTAGAAAACAACTCTTGGCTTTGGCATAGAAGATTAGGTCATGCACACATGAAATTGATTTCCAAAATCTCCAATAAGGATTTGGTAAAAGGTCTTCCAAAACTAAAATTTGTGAAAATTGTGAGCTTGGAAAACAACATAAAAGTTCTTTCAAATCTAAAAATGATTTTTCCTCCCCAAAACCCCTACAACTATTGCATATGGATTTATTTGGACTATCTAGAATCACAAGCCTTGGTGGTAAAAGCTATGCATTTGTAATAGTTGATGGTTACTCTAGATTTACATGGGTTTTCTTTTTAGCAAATAAAAATGATACTTTCAAACATTTCACAATGTTTTGCAATCAAGTTCAAAAAGAAAAAGAATCTAGCATTATTTGCATAAGAAGTGATCATGGGGGAGAATTTGAAAATCATATTTTTGAAGATTTTTGCATACAATATGGCATAAAACATCAATTTTCTTGTGCAAGAACACCTCAACAAAATGGGGTTGTTGAGCGCAAAAATAGATCATTGCAAGAAATGGCTAGAACAATGCTCAAAGAACATCATTTACCAAGTTACTTTTGGGCCGAAGCGGTCAATATCGCATGTTTCGTGATCAATAGAGTGGTAGTGAGAAAAGGCCTTGACAAAACTCCTTATGAGTTATGGAAGGGCAGCAAACCAAATATTTCTTTTTTTAAAGTTTTCGGTTGTAAATGCTTTATATTGAACACAAAGGATACCCTTGGAAAATTTGATTCTAAATATGATATTGGAATTTTTCTAGGATATTCTTCATCTAGCAAAGCATATAGAGTTTATAATAAAATAACCATGACAATTGAAGAATCCATACATGTAAATTTTGATGAATCTAACCAATCTTCTACTAGCAACGAAGTTCTTAAAAGGAAAAATGATGATGCTGAGAATCACTTGGAAGAGTAATTAAATGATTTACATCTAGATTATTCCATGGATCAAGCACAACATGAAGGTAATAATGAACTTCCTCAACAAAATCAAGGTGATGACTCTCATTCTCTTCCTAAGGAAATTAAATATGCTAAAGTTATGAGATCACACCCTAGGGGGAATTAATTATAGAATGACCCTCCAAGAAAATTGTCACAACGCACACACTTCGGAATTTTTGTAATAACTCTGCATTCATTTCCCAAATGGAACCTAAAAACCTTCTTGAAGCCGAATCAGATCATAATTGGATTATAGATATGCAAGAAGAATTAAATCAATTTGAGAGAAATAAAGTGTGGCATCTAGTTCCTAGACCTACTCATCAAAGTGTTATTGGAACAAAATGGGTTTATAGAAACAAATTTGATGAGTCCGGATTGGTTGTGAGAAATAAAGCTAGACTAGTGGCCCAAGGCTACAACAAAGAAGAAGGAATAGACTATGATGAAACCTTTGCTCATGTAGCTAGGCTTGAAGCAATACGCATCCTCTTAGCTTTTGCATGTCATAAAATTTTTATACTTTATCAAATGGATGTGAAAAGTGCTTTTCTTAATGGGTACATTATGGAGGAAGTTTATGTTGAACAACCTCCCGGTTTTGAAAATACTGATTTACCAAATCATGTGTACAAATTAACTAAAGCACTATATGGACTTAAGCAAGCTCCTAGAGCATGGTATGATAGGCTTAGCTCTTTTCTTTTGAAAATGGCTTTGTAATGGGAAAAGTTGATACCACAATATTTATTAAACATAAACATAATGAAATGTTAGTAGTTCAAATTTATGTTGATGATATTATTTTCGGTGCTACTAACGCCTCCTTGTGTGAGGAATTTTCCAATTGTATGAGTAGTGAATTCGAAATGAGCATGATGTGAGAGCTCAAGTTCTTCCTAGGATTAAAAATAGATCAAAGAAAAGACCGAGTGCTCATAAATCAAGCAAAATATATCAAGGAGCTTTTAAAGAAATTTGGGATGGAATCAAGCAAACATCATTCAACACCCATGAGTTCAACCTTGAAGCTTGACAAAAATGAAGAAGGTAAAGCCGTAGATATTAAACAATATCGAGGTATGATTGGATCTTTACTTTATTTAACCGCAAGTAGACCCGATATCATGTTTAGTGTTTGTATGTGTGCACGATTTCAATCTAATCCTCGTGAAACTCATCTTTGTGTCGTAAAACGTATTTTTAGATATCTCTCGGGAACAATTAATTTGGGACTTTGGTACCCAAAAGGAGTAGCTTTCAACTTGATTAGATATTCTGATGCCGACTTTGGCGGTTGTAGATTGGATAGAAAGAGTACAAGTGGTACATGTCATATATTGAGTAATTGCCTAGTCTCATGGTTTAGCAAGAAACAAAATAGTGTTGCCATTTCCACTACCGAAGCTGAATACATTGCGGCGGGTAGTTGTTGCGCTCAAATACTTTGGATGCAACACACACTTAGAGACTATGGGGTCATTCTTGAGAAAAATCTCATTTTATGTGACAACACTAGTGCCATCAACTTGTCTAAAAACTCTATTCTCCACTCTAGAGCCAAACATATTGATATAAGGCATCATTTCCTTAGAGATCATGTTGGCAAAGGGGATGTAATTCTTGATTTTGTTCCGACCGATCAATAATTGGCAGATATTTTTACAAAACCCCTTCCCGAAGAAAGTTTCACAAGAATTAGACGGGAATTAGGCATTATTGCATTAAATGAATGAAAACATTATTTGTTGCCTATGTGTGAGTTTTAAACTTTTTTTCTTGATTCTTTTAAAATTATTTTTTTTGAGTGTTAATGAATCTCATTAAGCTAATCAATAACTTGTGTGAGTCATTAAAATACTAGAAAATTAATTTGGGGGCCATTTTTATCGATCAAACTCCTCGTATACCCTTCGCGACCCCTCTGGGACCGGCATACCGGTCCAGGACTGACCTCACCGGTCTATTTTCTCACTTACCGGTCTACGTACCGGCTTACCGATCAGTAAACCGGTCTCGCGATTTAAAGAGCCCAGTCGCGACTCTCTCATTCCATTTCCTCCAAATCTCTCTCAAATCCTTCTCAAATCCTCTTGTTCTTGACTCTAATCTACTCCAACGGAATTTTTGTTCATCCTTTCATTAATATTGGTTAGTTTTCACTCCATTTTCTCCTCAATCTCTCTGTTTTTCGAATTTTTTAGGTTTCAAAACCCTATATTTTCAATTTTTCAATTCGGTTTTTTGAGTTGTTGTTTGCTCAAATTTCTTTTTCAAAGTCACTCTAGGACGTGTTTAGAACATCTATCCATCACTTTTTTGGCTCAAATTCGTCGTTTTTGAAAAATCCTAAAACCTTGCCAAATTGCAAAATGAACCCAAACCTCAATCCTGATCATTATTTCTCTCAGGATCGTTTCAAACAGATTTACAATGACCATATCAAACGAAAAGTCATATCCAATACTTTTGTAATCTGGCTGATTTAGCCGACTTTCCGTGTATATCCATCATCGAGCGTCATGCACTAAGCCATTTCTGTCAATTGACCGATCTCATCTTTCCAAATCTTGTCAAAGTATTCTATGCCAATATGGAATTCTCCGTCAGTTCCCCTGGAGCCTTTCGCACATCTGTCAACGGTACTCGATTTACTGTCACTCTGAATTCCATTAACCTCATCCTCCATACTCCAAACAAACTCGTATGTGCCTCATCTCCTCGAGCCTTCCGTCAACTTGAATGCATCTCCGGGGCACGTGTTATGGAATTTGTGTAGAGAGACGTACTTGTTCCACATCCATTCCATGACGTCCATGTCCTCAAAAAGGTTGAATTGAGCTTCGATCTGCAAGTCTTCACAGAGATCATCCAGTGTATCATCTTACCTCATAAAGGCCACATTGACGCTGTCAACCTACTGGATATTTGGGTTATGGGGTCCTTAGGATTAGACATTCAACTAGACATAGGTTTTCTTGTTTTCCAATACATGCAAACCGCTCATGCTCATCCTCAACAAAGTCTTCCTTATGGGTCTCTTATCACTCAAATTCTCCATAAATTTCATGTCGCCATCAGCTCCGATGAGCCATCATTCACTGTCACTCCCCTTCACCAAATCACTCTAACCACTTTTCACCATAAGCAATGGGAAAAAGTCAACGGTGTTTGGCGTATGAAGCCCAAGCCCAGCGCTCCTGGAGCATCCACTTCCAAACGCCCAAGGACGATTGGCAGCGCTGATTCTGATGAAGAAGCTGACATTGTTACCGCTGAAGCAGCAGGACCATCAAGTTCGCGACTATCGGCAGACGAACAACACAACCTTGTCATAGATAGACTTGATTCTCTCGTTGACAATTTAGGCATTCTCTCCACGTCATTCACTAATTTCAGTACTCATGTGAAGCAACGCCTAGACTCCATGGAAAAGAAGATTGATTCTCTTACTGGAGATCTCTAGCTTCTAGATTTGGCCCACATTTTGTTTTACTTTTTGAAAATCATGACATGTCTTTTGAATATCTATTAATGAAATGTCTATTTCTCTAGATTGTGTCGATTATTGCTCTTTGCATGATTTTTATATGCTATGGATTGATTTGTATTTAATTATTATCTCGCTTAAATTTTGCTTCTCCAATTTTTTTTGATAATGTCAAAGGGGGAGAGAAATTATATAAATGATTAAAACTTGTGTTACCCTCACCCTTATACTAAGGGGGAGCATATGTGTACTAATGTGTTTATCTAAGTATTATAGCATTGCATCGAAAACACACATTGAGGGGGAGCAAGATTCGTCAAATTTGAACCCTCAAAAGCTTCACAAGTTTGTAATGGTTGCCATCATCAAAAAGGGGGAGATTGTTAGCGACATATACTTAAAGATGGATTTTGATGACGCAACATTAGAAGTCCTCAACGCACTATGGCAAGACATTCCAAAAAGATGTCGAAGCATATCGGTAATAAAGAGCAACGAACGTAAAAGCCGAACCTCATATGAAGAAAATCTCGTATGGCTTTAGCTTAGGTCTCCATTTGTAATTTGAGTTGTGTATTTTCATATCTAAGCTCATTAAACATGCAACTACATATAGATGCATTAGGGTCATTTGAAAAATACCTTGAACATTCAAAAATTGCATATTTATAATTGAGACCGGCATACCGGTCTCCCAAACCGGCATACCGGTGGCATTCCTCTGTTTTGCATACTTATTGGAACCGGCATACTACTTAATGGTTTCCGTACCGGTCATCCTTATCGGTGAAACTGAGAAAACATGCCACTGGAACCGGGCTATGACTTACCGGTTAACATACCGGTTTACTTACTGGTATTGGTGCTAAATACATACTCTCTGGAATCGGGTTATATAATATCGGTTTCCATACCGGTTTACAAACCGCTCATACTGGGGAAATAACACTCACTGGAACCCAATTATAACTTACCGGTTGTCATACCGATTTTGATACCGGTTAGCGTTGGCCTTAGCACAGTTACTGGAACCTGCAATACACAGACCGGTCCTTATACTGGTATTCTTACCAGTTCAACAGATACATTTTTAAACGTTAATATGATCGTTGGGTGTCAGACCGGCATACCGGTTTCCAAACCGGTCTCTGACAGGAATGTTGGAGAATCATTAGTATTCACTATATAAATGTCTCAAATTCGTTTTTGCAATAAAAGAGAACACATCCATACATCATTCTTGATAGCAAAAACAGTGAGATACTAAAATCTTCTTGATCCAACTCATTCTCACCAATTCATAAGCTCGTACATACATCTTCATAATCATTTTAGTGAGCTTAGATATATTTGAGCAATTCATACCATATTCAATCTTTGTATCTTTATTGTGAGTTCTCAAATAGTGTTGTAAACATAAAAAATTATTTTTCGGAAACACTTGTATTGAAATCCCTTGTGTGAGTGGTGATTACTCTCAAGGGTGGAGTTTGTGTAAAAGATTTAAGAGAAGCCTTAGAGTAAAATCTCTTGGTTGTAAAGATTGTTGAATCTAGTGGAACCTTCAAGTGCGCTTGAAGAGAGAGTGGATGTAGGCAAGTGATTTGGCCGAACCACTATAAACTCGGTGTTGTATCTCTCTTCCCTTATCTTTTAATTTATGTAATTTTACTTTAAGGTTGTTTATAATTATTGGTAAAAGCTTGAAAGTATAAAATTGACAAAATTTATAATTCCGCATTATGTTTTAATAACCTAATTCACCCCCCCTTCTCTTGGGTATAGTGTTACTCGTTATTGCTTGTAGGTAATTTTAATACCTTAGGATTCTTGATTTATAAACAATGTAACTGAATAATGATTAAATGGCATGACAAATACATAAGGGATAGTTAGGTGAAATATATCTTGATTTCTCCTAATATATTATTTATTTATCTTTTAGTTTTAACTTAGTTTATATTAAATTACTTTCTAAATAAAGTTAAGTTTATCAATTATAGTACTTAGTGTGAGTTGAATACAATCTTTGTAGGTTCGATACTCTTTCACTCATCTTTACTAAAATTTGACACCGTACACTTGCGGTACGATATAAAATATCACAACAGTGAGCTTATAAGTTAATTTATACTCTCAATTCAATACTTATAAACTAGTTTATACTCTTAATCAAAACTCTATCAAACTGTACATTAGAGCCCTGAATCCAGAGAAAATTGAATATTTAACGTATAATATAATGTTTATATTTCTTATAAATTATTAACATGATCTTATTTTAAGAATTCGTATAGGATCACATAAAATTCAAAACAATAAATGTCGTCTCAAGTATATGAGAGAATGGCCTATGACTTCACTAAAGCCTTGTACAAGTGAGTAACTCAACGTGTAGAGAAAAACGATAACGACGTTGGAGGCTAACTGTGAGGATTGCATTCTCTCTTTCACGACCTTGCCCCCGTATTCAAATTTTGCTAATTTAACAACTAATCAAGCAATACTTGAGTGCAAGCCACGTTCTCATTGTTGATTTCGGGATTGTTCAAGGGAATTCACCTTTGTTTCGTTATTAGATAATAAATTAGGGATTTGACTTTTCTTTTTGTATTATACTTTTAATTTATTTTTTTAATTCAGCTTTTTATTAAATGACTGAATTACCCCTATTATATCATCAAAAATCTAACATCAGTTGGTTGGATAAAAACAATTCAGTCTTTTTCAAATTTTTAGATAATTTTGATTTTTTTTGTTAATTTTTGGATAGAAAGAAATGACTTTACCCATTAAAAAAAATAATAATAAAAAAAAAAAAAAACAATTAATATGAATGAACTAACACCATCAAATAGGCCTCACCTGCCACTGAAGTAATTGATTTTACTGAACAACAACTAGACTAGTCAACCACCTCAATCCTCAGCTTACACAATAAAGTTCGCTAGCAATTACTACGAGATTTATAAATATTTTGACAAATTTGGTCCTACAGTCAGAATATTTAAGACCAAGGGAAAAAATTAAAAAATTCTAACAATAACTTTTTCCTTTTTTCAAAGTAAGAGCGTGGGTAAATTACATTTTGAAAGCGTTTATTTTTACTAATTTAAGTATATATTTGAGGGCAACTTTTCCTATCTTTAACCTCAAGAAACCAATAACTATATCAAATTCTGATCATGCATGTAAAAGGAAAACCAAGCTAGCTATACCAAAAACATGGCTGGCTATACCAAAATGAGCTTAATTTTCCTCATTTTTTTTTATGGACATTTTAGGAAACCTTGGCTGCCAAGAGTCCCAAGTAACCGAATTTATTGATAAAAGAAAGAGAATAACATTAGCTAAAAATTCATACACAGGACAGCAGCACAGTCCCCAAGATAATTAAACCAATTGATTGAAAAGCCATTAAATTATGTGAGAGATAAATTCCACCAAATGAGATAATTTTGAATGCTCCATGTGCATACTTCAGTGCCACGTGTATTTAGTTTACTTTATATATATATATATTATATATATATATATGTGTGTATAATTGTACAGTCCATTCAGCTAAAATACAATTTTTTTTTAATCTTTATATACTTTTATAATTCATATAAATCCATAAATTATATATATATATAAAAGAGTAATCAATTATATATAGTATAGAC
>SKCR01035639.1:0-79183 GCA_019454045.1 Zanthoxylum bungeanum | reverse complement strand
ACATTTTATACCTGCTAATTGATGATTGCTGGAATTAACCTTTCAATGGTGAAACTATGCAGATTGACAATGTATTTAGCATTTATAATTGTTCTAAACAAACCAATGCTTTTTTCAAGCGATAATGATCAATTCTTACTTATAATAGGACGAATATTAGATGTTCAAGAAAGAATTACTGGCATTTGTAACATCCAGAGAATAATGTAAATTATTAACAACTGAGTGAGATCAAACCTCACAAATTCATTCGGAGCTGAAAAACCAGAAGACAAAAGTGGTTCTGGGTCTTTTATATCAACTTCTAATGAGCCAACTGAAGCAAACCGTTTCAAATCCCAACAGTGGGCAATGGCTTTAAAAGGCATCATGTAAAGCCTGGCATTACATTTCTGCATTTGAAGACATATTGACAGGCATGTAATGCGTTTCTGCCAATTTCCTGAAGGCAAGCATAGACCAACTAGGCTCTTCCTGAAATTATCACATCAATACATAAAGGAATGCAATGCTAGTACTATTGGGGAAAGTGAATTTCAAATAAGATTATAAGTTATATCACTCTCAAGCATTGAACTCTTACAATATAAATGCATATATTTTTCAATGCATATATTTTTTTAATGCTAGAAGAAGAAATATATATTTTTTTAAAGAAGAAAAAGATTATAAGTTATATCACTCTCAAGCATTGAACTCTTACAATATAAATGCATATATTTTTTTAAAGAAGAAAGAAGGAATGAAAATCCTATGAAAGTAACAAGGTACTAACTGTAGGTGTTAATTGATTCAAATGTCTTGGGGTGGTTACATATAATTGATATGGGATTCAAATCCCACTCACACCAGGGTTTGGTCTACATTTATATGATATTTGAAAATGATAAAATGATAGACTGAGCGGTTTGAGTAGGAAGAAGAAGAAGAAGAAGGGAAGAAAATCTTAAGAAAGTAACAAGGTGTTAGGGTTGGTGCTCGGAGTGCCAATCCGGATCGTATTTATGATTGATTCATGAATACGAACCATTACGTTTTCCATAAATTAAGTATTTAAGGTAGCATCTCTTGTCTTTTATATATATGTTCGATCTAATTTAGATTAAATTGAAACAAAAAGGTTTTAGTGATATGTATATTAAACAAAGACCCGAGAATATATATTGTAGTGTACAGTTACAATGTAGCTTGTAATTGACATTGGGAGGTGTCACTACTAGAAGTATATTCGCAAATAAAGTTCCTGGTTAAGATTTAGTGACACGGGTCTGTTAGTAAAATTCACTGAAACCAGTACATATCGTATATTGAGACTTGGTCTGATGGTTTGTCCCAATGAGCCATGAGTCTTGGGAAACTTGTATAGACATGTAGGCGTTTATTTGATAAATACTGAACGACTCACCGGAAGATTCCTAATAGAAGGTACACCTACGTTAATAGGAATCTTCTCGAGTCGAGTAGCATAGTGGTCCTTCGACTTGAGATACCATTATGGATATGTGAGTTATCCTCCACGCTTCAACAGCAGTCACGTCAACGATCTTTTAAGATCAGACCCCCGTCTGTCTGTTGAGTGTGCACTGATACTCTCGATATCATGTGATGTATCCAGAGAGAATCCGTCAGTCCCGTGTACGGGATATAGGCATCCACTTCGTGATACTCCAAAATCCTTGGTCAGGGTATACTGCGGAACTGTTCCGAGTATTTTTGTAGAGAATCATGATTATATGTCGCGACATACAGAATCGTCACGACAGAGATTCGACGTTTTATCTATATCTCCGGTACAGTTTAGATGACCTATGACGGAGGGACTATACGTATGCGATGACCTCGTCTTGCATGGTTCAGCACTGTTATTTGTGATCGTCGTAATTTGTGAGTGGGCAAATTACGGACACGGAAATTATTTTGGTGACAGATACACTTGAACCTAGTGCGTCACGCTAATAAAGTAAACTCATAGAGCACTAGGACAATTAATTACGAATAATTTGATTATTCGTAATATTACACATGCCGGGGTAATTTTATATCTAATGTGTATTTGTATTTGATATATAATTTGATTAGATACACATTAGAATTTTGACACATGTACTTTGATAATTAGAATTAATTATTTATTTGATAAATAATTAATGTTGATTTGTATTTGGTGGAATTAACATGTATTTGAAACATGTACCACTTTTATATTAATTAGTTAAAAGTTGATTAATTAATTTAGTTTCTAAGAAGTGGAATATACTTGGAATATTCAATTTAGACAACTACCAAATTTTGACAAAATGTTAGTCACAAATTTCAAATTTGGGACGTGTCAAGATTGTAGAGGTTAAATATATATATATAATTACCCCTTTTTTATTGACTGACTTGGCCAAAATTGAAAAGTAGATGAAAATTGATTTTTTATTTTTCTTCTTTACTTCTTCCCTTTTAATAACCATATTCGGCCAAGCTGAAAAAAAAGGTGAAAAATGTTGTTTTTCATTTTTTATTTATTGGTTCTCTGCCAAGTGAAATCAAGTGAGAGAATTCAAAAGTTGTTTTGATTTTGATTACATGCCTCTCTCTTTCAGCCAAATTAAAATCATATGGAAAATGGTTTTTCATTCTTTTTACTTCTGCCTTCTGACGCCTTTGTGTGTGGTGGAGGCCATTTGGCCATTTTGGCAAAATAAAAATCAAATGAAAAAGGGAATGAATGAAATTTGTTTTTTTTCATTCACTTCGACTTTTAAGAGCTGGGTTCGGCCATTAAGGGCAATGACCTTTTCGGCTTGTTTATGGTTGCTTTGAAATGGTTTCAAACAAATCAATTTGGGGTTTTTCTCTTAGATGGACAAGACAACAAATTGGAAGCATAAACAACTTCAATTGGAGCTCAAACTATGAATAATGGAGGAGTTAAGGTAATTCCTTAACTTGTTGTGTTGAAAAATGTTTCAATTTATTCCAATTGAATTACATATGATGCAGCTAGGGTTTATGCTTGTTTGATGAGTTTTGTTTGTGAGAAAATAAATTGATTTATATTAGGGTTGCATGTATAAAACAATTAGGACAATTAATATAATTGACCAATTTTCGGTATCGGACACTCATATTGTCATTCTAGAGCTATATTAGCCACTTATAAGTGACCAGTGTTTAAAAATTCGGTCGAGGCGGCATCCTCGCGGCGACGACGGGTCGAGGCGGCCGCCTAATTCGGTTTTTCTGTGGCGCCCGCCTTAATGCTTGTGAGGCGGCCGCCTGAAGCCGCCTCACGCGAAATTTTTTTTAAATGAAACGTCGTCGTTTCATTTACATTATAAAAAAAAAAAAAATTGATTTTAGGGTTATACTGCTCTCTCTCTCGGCCCCTCTGCTCTCTCTCTCTCGGCCTATACTGCTATCTCTCTCTCTCAGCCTCCTCTGCTCTGCTCTCTCTCTCAGTCTCTCGGCGACGTTTCTGATCTCGGCGATGGCGATGGCAGTGTTTGTGGTAACCTGTTCTGCTTGTTTTTCTTTTTCATTTATGAGTCAATTTCGGTTTTTGATTTGTTGGTTGTTAATATTATTGCTATATGGTAGTTCCCCTGAATGTGTAGTACTTTATTTCAAGTAAAAGATATTTCAAATATTATATAGCTTTATTCAAACAGAAAAATATATATTATTGAATGTAAAATGTTCTGCGTTTGTGGTAACCTGTTCTGCTTGTGTCGCACTTTGTTTCCTTCTATTTGTTTGCTGAATGTAATGTTATTATATAAGGTTCACATATAATCTGTAGATTTGGGTATTATTTTTTGATTTGGGTAAAATCAGTGAAGGAGGTTCTTTGGAGGATGACCCATCTGATGATGAGAGAGATTTTGACCAAAGCTTCATGCCGCTAGACACAAATGATAGCTTATTTAGGGATTAATTATCAATAGTTGTTTGAACATATTATGAATTATGAAGAAATGAATGTATTTTGGATTTAACATGTTTTTATTATTCTGATATTACAATTTTAATTATTTTTTCGATTTTCCGATCGAGGCACCCGCCTCTCCGCCTCTCCGCCTCGCGCCTCAATGGCCGGCCGCCACGTACTTTTAAACATTGTAAGTGACCTAGAATTGTTTTAGAGTAACTCTATGGTGGGACTCTTTGGATTGATCAAATTGGATTTGAATATGGATCATTGTTTAAAAAAGCGTCTCGAGGCGCCGCGTCGAGGCGAAGGCGCATCGAGGCGTCCGCCTCTGGCGGTCTTTTGGTATTTCCCACACCGCAATGAGTGAGGTGGCGACCTTATGCCGCCTCACACCGACGGGGCAAGAAGCAGCGTGAGGCGGCAGCCTCTCGCATCGGCGAGAAGCGACGAGGAAGAAGAAATGAAGAAGACGAAAAGATGAAGAAGCAGACTCAGAGATGAAGAAGAGGACGAAGAGATGAAAAAGAAGAAGACGAAGAGATGAAGACGACGAGGACGAAGAAATGAAGAAGAAGAGGACACAGAGATGAAGAAGAAGAAGGCAAAGAGATGAAGAAGACAGTTATTCCACACTTCATTTAATAAATTGATTATATTTTTTGTAATAAATTATTAATTATAAACAATAAAATTGCTATTAAAATTTATTGTTATTTATAATAAATTTATTATTAATCAAAAATCATCATTTCATCAATTTACAAAAATTAATTTTTTTTGGCATTCGCATTGAGGAGCCCGCCTCGACGCCTCAAGGCGATTTACCTAGCGCCTCAAAGGCCGATCGCCTCGAGGCGTTATCCGTATTTTTAAACATTGATATGGATAGTAATTGATATATTTTGAGAATTAATTTGATTAATTTTTAATTAAACCAATTTCAGCTTGATTTGTGAAATTAGGTTGTTGTGAATGAAATTGGATGTACAAGAATGCGTAGAAAAAATTCTTAGAATTTTCAGAATTGTTCCGAAAGCGTTTTGGGAATTTTCCGTAAAACCGCATTAGGGGCAAAATCATAATTTGATGAAATTATGATACCTATTATTGTCATGGGTGATTAAGGAAAAATGCAGATTTATAATTGGTATACGATACCCATTATTCATCCGGACTGATAAAAGTTTTAAAATCCGATTTTTCTTGATAGCCACGCTTCCGCCCGAATAACCCCCATCACAAGTAACTGTCTGCGGGTGTTAATTGATTCAAATGTCTTTGGGTTTGGTCTACATTTATATGATATTTGAAAATGTTAAAATGATAGACTGAGCGGCTTGACTAAAAAGAAGAAGAAAGGATGAAAATCTTATGAAAGTAACAAGATACTGTATGTAGGTGTTAATTGATTCAAATGTCTTGAGGTGGTTACATATAATTGATATGGGATTCAAATCCCACTCACACCAGAGTTTGTCTACATTTTTATGATATTTGAAAATGATAAAATGATAGACTGAGTGGCTTGACTAGAAAGAATCAGCAGAGAGATATATTCCGAAAAATAAAAGTGACATTTTAGAGGCCGACACTTTCCATGAAACGTTTCAGGTTTTGATAAAAACAAGTAGTCTCTTACACAATTAAGGGGACAAAAGAGACTGAGATGTATGTTGGTAATATATTATGACTGCTTGTTCTTACAAGCTATAACTGAACAGCAGTAAATTACAATTAAAGCGAACTAAAAATCAAATGCACAACAAATAAAAGATATGGAAACAACCAGTAGCAGTGGACAATAGTGAAAGAAGTTATGAGTCCTATGCAGCACAGTCTCCTTAAAACAATTTTGCCTCCAACCGGTGGTGCTTAAGATCTTACAGGCAACTGTTTTCTGGGATAAAACGAAATCATAGTAATTTCGAGGCACTTCCAAATCCCACACGCAGCGAACAAATTTGTGTCTGAACTTGATCAAAATTAAAATTAAATTTTCTCATGGAGCTCTCGGTTTGGTGTTGAAAATTTCGTGGGTGTAATGTCGTGTCTATGGTTTTGTGTCTTTGTGAGTTTTTAAAAGAATTTAGGAAATAAACCCTTCAAATTCCATAACCATTGGAATTAAATTCACCATTGATTTCTCCATTGAATATCACATTCAATAAGAAGATCATGGGACATTATGGCTAATGTTGTTACAAAACATGAAAAGCCACCAGAAAATTAAAGGAAAACTAGCAAAACCCAAGCTAACGCGAGCCTGGCTCGATTTGGGCTGCATTCGTCTACGCAGCTCGTGCGGGCGCACATTGGTTCAAGGCGGACCAACTCCGAATCGGGCTTTGATTTGCACCACCTACAGGCGCGTATGTAGAGAGAGCCTCTATCTTTAGGTTCTTACAACCCCATAATATCACATCTATATATAAGCTCTTCTAAGCATAGTTAGATTTCAGATATGAGATAGTCTTTTTTCCTTTATTTTTCCTTTTCAATGGGTGTTGTGAGACAAATTCTTATTCACCCGAGCATCATTTTGAGAATATTTATATACCATTTCGAAGTACTCACGGAGGAGAATTCGAATTACTCATGATCTCATCACTTCTATAAGTGGGTCTCACTTAAAATTATGCCTCAAAATAGCCAACAATGCTATTGTTATAAGCTTATTTTCCAACAAAAGAATAGATTTCTGACTGATTGTACCTTTTCAAAGCACCCATCTTTAAATATGTCAATTTTAATTTTTTTAATGAGAAGTGTACTTCTCCTCCTATTGTTTTGATCCCCCAATGACAGCCTTTGCCATTCCTAACCAATAACCGCATTAACTCCCGCATGCCAACCTCCTTGACTATTGAACTCTAGCTGAATTCAACATTTACAAATGAATTTGGAAATCTACCATCCAACCCGTCCCTAACAAACCGGGAACCCGTGTGGGTCTCCAAAATGACTTCCAGGTTACCATCGGGAAGTCAGTAAAACTGTACCTAGTAGACACTAAAAATTATGCGATTGTGGTTCATTTCAATAAATTACAGTTGTTACACACAAATTTATGTTTTTAAACAGAAAATCTAAAAGCAAGAAACTCTAAAAATTTCAAGTTTCTATTTAAAGCATAATCAATCACGTCAAAGGAAAGGTAAAGAGATTTTCACTTTTGGCGAAAACCTCCTGTCTCTTGAAGAAAGACATTGAATAAATGAAACAGCAAACGAATATTAACCAATAAAACACAAAAACAAGGAGAAAGAAAATAGTACCGGAAGTTGCAGAAAGATGGAGAAGGAACAAGGAAGGTAGCTGCCATTGAAGGAGTTGCGTCGTCGAACGACAAGTAGAGAAGCTCAAATTTGAAAGAGATAACATATGATTTAATATGGAAAACGAGAGGTTTAGTTGGGAGTTGTGAATTGTGCGTGAGCCCACACACTCTCAGCAAGTCACGAAGTCTCCTTCTTGGGCTTGTTATAACATAGGCTTTAAGCCCAATAAGTCATTTAAGCCCATTTTTAATTAAATCACTTTTGGTCAAATAACATCCCATTTATATAACTAGTATTTTTATGACAATTTTAACCCCAAGGAGAATCATCAGGTTCAAACCACAAATTACCTTTTGTTAAACAAGAAATTTACCCACTGAACTAAAGTACTAATAAAGTCATTAATTTGTTACACTGGAAAAAAAAAAATTAATTTCTTTCATTGGAAAAAAAAAATTAGGGGCAATTATTTTTTTAGTAAAAACATCTTTTAGGTCCCTAATTTTTTATAATCACCGCCTTAATGGCTAATTATTGAAAAAATTAAAGACTTAATGGTAATTATTAAAAAAAATTAAATTAGGGACCTACAAGGTATTTTCCTTATTTTTCATTTCAAAAATCATTAAGAGATGCTCAATTAGCACCTGAGGGGAAAAATTTACATTTAATCCTCTTAGTGGTCTGTTGGATGGAAATGAATGAGAGATCGAAAGAAATTAAAAATCATTTCCTATTTTTATTGTTTAATTTCAATTAAACATTGAAATTTGGATTTCTTGCCAATGGGTAAAGACTAGAAATGATAATGGGTCAGGTCTGGCACGAGGATATTAATATCCACACTCGCTAAGTTTAATCACCACATGAAAATTATCCTCTTATCTGTCCCTAACTTATCGGGCACCTCTGTGGCTCCCCGTTCATACGAGAATCTTACATTTATTTAAATGGGGCTGTCAATACAGGCACCCAGCTTATCCAACCAATAGATATAGAAAATTGTCCATTTATCTGCTGTTGTGATATTTTATATAGTGTCACAAGTGTACGGTGTCAAGTTTTAGTAAAGATAAGTGAAAGAGGGTCGAACCCACAAAGATTGTATTCAACCCACTCAAAGTACTATAATTAGTAAACTTAACTTTATTTAGAAAGCAACTAAATTTAGATTAAAAACTAAATATTTAAGAAACAAAACGTTTGATAAAGATAGACTAGGATAAGAGAGATTCTAGAGTTTGAATTCACCTAACTATCCCTTATGTATTTGTTATGTCAATCAATTCTTATTCAATTTAGTAGTTTATAAGCCAAAAATCCTAAGTTATTCTAACTCCCTCTCCCGAGTGCCGAGTGAATATATTATCAATTACAGACTTCGATATCCCTATAAAAATCTAGTAATTAACAATTCATTACGCTTTGTGATTCTTTGTTAATCACTTCGAAATGATTATAGATTCTCCCGAACTTTATAAATCTCCTAAGTTATATTCTCTAGTTCATATTCAAAATCTCTCTCTCTTGAGCGATAGATTCTAAACATGCATCATTTTAATTTGTGACCAACAAATAAGAAGCATTAAACGCAAGAGAATATAAATAAACTGATTCAAAACTTTATAACAATTAAATTGGCAATCAACACATAGGTTCAAACATTGGCTACATCATCCTCTAGAATAATAAATTTAGTTCATGACTAAAGATAGAAACAATGAAAATAATGTCATGAACATATTAAACATCATTAGAGTTTGAAGAAGAAACTAGAAGATTAAACCTGAATCGAATCCCTTCGCCTTCGAACGTCACCGTTTTTGTCTCCTCTTATTGCTCTTCAATATTCCTCATTGGATCTCTCTAAAAATATATGTTTAGAACTCTTGAGTGGTGTATTTTTTTTCTCCTTTTAGGGTTTTGGACGAGCTTTTATATTTATAGGGAAATCTTGGAGTCCTTATGGATGTGAAATACGACTTTATTAAGATTCTAGGCTTCTGTCGCAGCATCGCGACGCCAGAATTGGCGTCGGGACACCTAACTCTCGAGAAATTTGTATGAAGCCATCTTGGTGAGGCACTGCAACACCACCTTATTTTCAAGATGAGTGTTTTCTGCGTTTTCTGTTTTTCCGCGTGTTTCCGATGTGTCCGTAAGGTCCCAAAATAAGTCCAATTGCTCCAAGATCCATGTTCTAATGCTTCATATCAATCAAACATAAAACAAACTATAAAATACATTAAATGACTCGAAACCTAACAAAATAGTAAGCTAAGAATGCTTGAATAAGTTGGTATAAACCACACTTAGCAAACACCCCCAAACTTAAGATTTTGCTAGTCTCAAGCAAAAGACTAAATAAAAATAAACAAACAAAAATAAAAAAATTGACTAGGCCACTTTCGTAGGGATCACGATTGCATTTAGCGTATGTAACGAGCCTTTAAACCTCTGGGCGGCCCTAGTGGGCGAGTTATAGTCTGGTGAGGGCTTGCAGCGACGACACCCACAAACAACATTCATCTACATGCAATCATTCAAAAATAATAAAAGCAAAGAAAATAGTTCTGATAGTTACACATAATATTGTCCTCAAAGAATATCTATCAATGAAATCATAGAATTTTCAAAGTACTCAATATAACTTAAATCTAAGTTCTTGAATTAATCATCTAAGCCAACTCAAAGTGTGTGTGGGGAAAGGTTTTGTCACAACTCGACTTCTAAGTAAGCCAACTTAATGATTTTGTCTCAAAAATTGAGATCCGATGGATCAAACCAACCTAGATATCTCTAAATTACTCTGTAATTGCCTTTCTTTGCTTAGTATGATATGATTTTTTTCTTTTTCTTTTTCCCTTTTCATTTCATCATTATTTTCAACACACCTACCCTTTAAGGTAGCATTTCTCCGCATGGTGGTCCTAACACTCGCCCATGGGTAGCTTCACACTATCAGTTATAGGTGGTTTAACATTTTTTTTTTCAAAACTTTTTTTTTTTCAATTTTTTTCGTTCTTTTATTTTCTCTTTGTTTTTTAACCATACCATACATCATAACACTAGCAAATCGAGATAGACATATAAGAAAACGGCTATTCATCGGCAATCAATTTCTTCAACCAGTCACTTTGCCAACTACCTAGGTTCTAACTACTAGAAACCTATTAGTAAGTGCTTACGAGTCTAACCTAGATCACCTACTCAAGGCATTGGATAAAAATCAATTGGGAACTTATCGTTTCTAAGATTTCATCTAAAGCAAATAAAATTCATCATTTGACTTATACTTATACGTATGACATAAAAAATAACTATAATATATATATATATATATATATTTTTTTTGTTTTTCATTTTTTAAATAGTAGGAACTATCAATACATGCACATACACACCTCCAAACTTAAAATTTACATGGTCATCAATGTAAAATAATGATAAAGAAACAAGAGTTAGGAACAACACTATCGTGCATGGAGTTGATCAGGCTCCCGCTGTAAAAATTTGGTTGCGCGGGCTGTATGGGTTGCGCTGTTACTTACATAAATACACATGCAAACTAATAAATAAGCAAATATCACAAAATAAAATAAAAATAAAGAAAATAACAATAAAATAAATACAAGGGTTACCTCCCCACTAGCACTAAGTTTAACGTCTTCAGCCAGACGCAACCACCCAAGTGGTCATGTTGGCTTAAATATAGCGGACCGGGTAGTCTCATGTGCTTTCTTATTTTATATCCAACTGTTTTTATGATATGAAAAAGATATGAGCTAGCTGGCGGGCTATGGCAATGTAACTATAGAAGGTCCTCCAGGATCTGTATATTTTCTCCCAGTTTGAAATTTTGGACTGCACATTCGGCAAAGTTGGCTTGACCTCTTTTTGAGCTTTCCAGAGATCATCTTCAAGTGAGCACTAACTCTTGATTTCCTCTTTTTGCGGTGTTTTGGGATCAATTTCAGTTCTGGCTACGAAGAACATTGGTATGGATTTTGATATGGATCTTTTTGAAGATATCTAGGAACTTGGCAAACCGAGCATCCAATTTCTTCATTTGAAAGCGCTGAGGGTACGACAAATATGTTTTTGGGATGAGAGGTGGCTTATATGGAGGAGCTGTTGCATTGTTCCCTTCTTCCATTACTATTTCCTCTGTAAGTGCCGCTACTTTTTCTTTACTGCCTAAGTGCTTAGGACTATCTCTAATTTCTTTCATACTCTTGACGGTAATGGCCTGACACTGCTCCTTAGGGTTGACTTCAGTATTATTAGGAAACACCAATTTATGTTGATTAGCCATGGAATAAGCAATCTGCCCAATCTGTACTTCTGAAGACTTCATCGTTGCTCCGATATTGCCCATGTGCGTTTCAATGTTGTTCAACCTTAACTCATTTTTCTCAAACCTCTCTAAAGTTTTAACAACAAACGTGCTCATGAGGTCTTTTAGGGAAGGTTTCTGCTCTGATCTTTGATTTTTGAATCCAGAAAGAGATTGCAAGACATTCTTTGTGTTAGTATATGACAAGTTCAGATGATAATATTGTTGTGGTTTTGGGCGAAGGGCGCAGCGGAAGCGCGGTTCGGGCGAAATCATAATTTAAAAATTTTTCAAATTACCGAATAAATTATTCAATATATAATATGAATAATTTATTCATATTTCACCTAAACTTATTCATTCAATATCAAATATCAACATAAATAAGGTTGATATGTCGTGAAACTTTTACGAAAATCATTTTTCCGTAAAATGACGCAAAACGCGTTTTTGACCGAACCAACCACCCAACACTTATGGGACTGCCCAGGTCAGCCCCAATAGTGTCAGGGTAGTTCACGGGCTGCCCGAATAGTGACAGATTCACTGTTTGGGCAGCCGTTATCCAGTTGACTCAAAAGTCATCCGGTAACATCGTTTTTTGCCGTTTTCGCTTATTTCAACTGGGAAACAATATCCGGCAATTGTTCCAACACCCAAAATACATCCAAAATATTCATAAGACATCAATTTCATCACAAAATCAGAACGAACATCAGGTCTGATCCAGAACAGAAAAATACCTAATTTCATGCTTTAAATCCAATTTTCAAGATTAATCTAATTAATCAACAACACCAAATCAAGTCACCACACATGAAGCACCAATGAACAATTCTAGGAGTCATAAGAGTGATCATAACACTCTAGAATGGAAACATGTCATCAAATGAATATATTGGACAAAAATTACACTAATTTTAGCCAATACCACTTCACACATGCATAACACCTCGAAATCCATCCACCAAAACCAAAAACCCCAATTTTTTACAAACAAAGAAACCCTATAACATTTCAAGCAATTCAAGAAAACATGAAACAAATTTCTAAGCTTAAGGTTTTAAAAGATTACGTCTAATCCCTTGTTTTCCCAAGCCTTTTCTTGAATTTCCTTCATTTTTTTTCATAATTTGACCAAAGCAAATCCTAGGGTTTTTTATCTACATGTTTCGGCCATGGTGAGTTTCATATGGAAAAAGAAAACTTTTCCCTCTTTTAAATAATAAGTGACCGACTAAAGGAGGACAAAAAGGTCATTTGGCCAAAAATAATTCAATTAATTAAAGTAAGCCATTTTGGTGACAAATCAAATTTTCACACATTTACTTTAATAAAGTCATGCCATGTGTTCCAATTATATATCACCATTTATCATACTAATTATGACAAATGGGTAAGATATTAAATTTTAAATTATTTAATTATTTAACAATTAAATAACTAAATAATTAAATAACATCAATATATGTATTTCTATTTATATTAAATAAAAAATACATATATTTATGACATGTGTCAAAATATCATTTGATGAATAATTATTATGTATCTAATCATATTATGTATCAAATACAAATACACAATAATTAGGATTGACTAAAATCCCCTAATGCATGTGTTGTCGTTTAACCGATCAAATGATCTGAATTAACTCACTTAATACGGTGAAGTATAATGAATAATCCGTATTATCCATATCGCATTGCCAAAGTGCTCAACGAGTACAATTCATATTGTGGGACTCTCTAAGTTTAGGTTAATCTGTCACGAAATCCAATTTCCTGTCCATAATCCACCCATTCATGGATTATGATGACCACAGATAATCTCGCTAAACAATGCAAGCCGAGGTCATTGCATACGTATAATCCCTTCATCACAGGCTATCCATATTATACCTGGGGTATAGATAAAAACGTCAAACATGTTCGGTATAATATATCGACTTTCAATTTACGATCTCCAAATAACACTTGGAACTTATTTCCAAAGTTATACCACAACCATGGATTTACTAGATCGTAAACATGTACGGATGCTTATGCCCTGCACACAGGACTGACATATTCTCTCTAGATATGCACTGGATATCATGAGCATCAGTCCACACCCAACGAATAGGCAGAGGTCTGATCATGAATAGATCGGTGACGTGACTGCCATCAAAGTGTGGAGGATAACTCATATATCCCACTGTGGTATCTCAAGTCAAAGGACCACTATGCTCGCTCAACTCGAGAAGGTTCATATTGACGTTGGTGTATCATCTATTAGGAAACCTTTAGTGAGTCGTTCTGTGTCTTATCAAATAAACACCTATATGTCTATACGAGTCTCCCGAGACTCATGGTTCATTGGGATAAACCATCGGGTAAAGTCACGATATACGACATGTATTGGTCTCAACGAATTTTACTAACCGACCCGTGTTAGTAAATTTTGACCATGAACTTTATTTAAGGACATACATCTTGTACTGCATATCCCAATGTCAATTACAAACTACGTTGTAACTGCGCACTACATTGTAAATCCTAGGGTCTTTGTCTAATATACACGTATCACTAAACCAGATTTAGTTTCGATCTAATCATAATCAGATATCTAATCGTAATTAGATCGAATAAGTGTATAAAAGACAAAGGTACTACCATTAAATTAATAATATTATGGAAAATGAAATTGCTCGTATTTATGAATCGGACATAAATACGATCCGGATTGGCACTCCGAGCACCAACCATAACCATTCCTCCCACTTGCTCTAGTGCCAATCCTTGATATCATATACACATATCAATGTATATCACATATCCATGGCTCTCAAGAGCTCACCAGCACTCAAAAGGTAGGCAACAACAAGTAAGCCTGCTTTAATAAATCGAGACTGTTCAACAAACCCAACCGTTTTCCTAAGCCAGCATCATTCATATTTTTTAGAATCCAAATTCCATGTCAATATGACTCAGATGCTATATTAGTAATGTGTTATAGCTACTGTGTTGTCTAAGTATATATATATATGGATCAAATCCAAAATACTATAAGACAACCGTAGGCACATAACCAATATCAAAACTTCTAATCTTTGATGTCACTTTGCAACTTCATAAGTCAATACTTCAAAAGTTGCAACTGATCCCACTAATTCAGTAGAATCAACGGTGACACTCCCACTGCATCTTTTCTGACTTTATATGACATAGACCATCTAATGTCATAATTATGATCAAAACTAATATGACCTTATGGTTGTAGACCAAATTCTCTATGAATTAGAAACTCGTTCTTATATCTCAAAGATCACAAAGAACATGTTTCAAGACCCATCATATGGTTTGCACCATATCAAAATAACTCGTAACAATTACAATTAAATTGATATCTTTAATCGCACATAATATAATATTCATTATGCTATCATCCAATGATGCATAAGATTGACTAGACATTCTAATCAATTTATCTTTCGATAAAGGTATCATCCTTTACGAAAGATGAATACTACATATATAAAAGACACGTTAACTATCAAACAGTTAAAAATTGTCATATATATAGTTTTACTGTGTCCTTTATTAGATCACATCAATATCAACGAATCAAATCATATAAGATTCGATTACTCCCACTGACCAATTCCATCAAAATGGAATCGCGGAAGTTTAATTTTGAGTTAGAATCAAATTCATTAAATAATTTTAGAACTAATTGCCTTAAATTCATGTGTTTGATCATATCAAAACATCTTTGAACATTTCAAAGATTCACAATGAATTTTGAAGATATAGTTTTCAACACTAGAAATAGAATATCTTTGAACCATTTAAAATATTCTATCTGTGTTTCATCAGAAACATATTGAAAGTTCTTAAACAATTCAAGACGTTCAACATGTTCTCTTAGAAACATGTAACTAAGTCATGACAATTCATTAACTAAGTTACGCAGTAAAGAAAACTATCTAAGGCAATTTCTAATTTATCAAACTATATACATCCAATGTATTAGCTTAATAAATCTTGTGGTCCAATGACGATCATTGGTTAAATGAGATTTAATCACTTCCTAAATACAATATTCATTAAATGGATAAGGATATGTGGTGTGAACTCGTATCAGACCATCCTTTACCATAAAGAACAAGCATCTAATGCTTTTATTATAAAATCTCATAAAGTACAGTTCTAAGTTATTTACTTTACCGAATATTTTTCTTAATGTTCATCTTTCATCAATAGCACTACTAGTCATATTAAAATATGTAACAAATGTTTATACAGAACAAGTAACTATCCAATAGTCACAAGTTCTGATATCAATTATCAAAATAGTTATTAAACATTATATTAAATAACTAGACGGGAGATCTGATATCCAATACCTTACAAATAATTGATTAGCAAATTGTGTCAGACACGTGACTTCTAAAAGTCGCTAAAGCCAATAAAGGTCATTAAAAGATAAACAAATACTAAATGGGTTTTCTTAATGCCAGTCAAGAATCTTGAGAAATGAACTATTCAAGTCAATTCTTACTGCATAAGAAACAATTCTTTCTAGACAATTATATCATACACCAGATATCTATTTAGATTATCTATCGTGACTTAGAAACTATGTCACTAACCATTTTGATTTTCAAGAAAATCGGAACAATAGTTCCCGATGGTTTCAACAAATCTAACAATATCTAAGTCTACTGTCTTTCTAGAACCTATTCTAGAATTACGCAACCATAAGTAAAGAAAGAAAAACATTCAAGTAATAAGCATGCGGATGATTAGAAGCATAATTCTATAAACTATATAGAATAAAGGAAAACGAAAGCAGTATTTTCCATAAAATTACGCACTGCCTTAGTTATGGATTTTTAACCCAGTAGTGTCTCCCACTACTTTACGTAATATCGTAATCCCCAACGGACAACGGGAATTCAATAATTAAATCGAATTCCATAGTGAGAGTATGATCCCATGAATATATTTCGACTTACAGCTTTGGCACGATCTCGCCTACATATATTCATTAGGTAGACAACTCTTTGTCAATCACTCACTAGTGACTCCTGGTTTTGGTCCTGATTGTTTCTCATTGGGACAGCTTTGGCACGTTCACATAGAGGCGTGTCAATGCTACACTTGTCAATGACAAACTCAAGCTGTCGATGTATTCCTGACAGCTTTGACACGTTCAAGATTCCACTTTCACTTGAATTTGTCCAGTATCAATATATAACCGGTATGAATAATAATTCTATAACCTACACCCTCATAGCTTTGGCACGATCTCAGATGCAGTTATAAAAAGATACCCATAAACCGTACTGACAAGACGAACCAAGAAACATGTATCCAATACACGTTACTTTACAACCTTATTTAAACGGGGATTTTCCTCAGGAAGCTATACTCTACATCAAGTGCAGAATTTTAATCTAAATCATTTTCTAAACATTTCAATTCTACCTTAGAAAACATAACATAATTTAACTATTAAATTTCAGTTACATTTTCGTTAGTGTAGAACCGAAAAGTAAAGAAACATATATAGATTCCAAGCATGTGCGAACATTAAAATTGGATTATATATCAAATATCAAGCATGAGTGATGTAAATGATGAAGCATCAGACCCACTCTGATACCATTTTTGTTGGGGTTTTGGGCGAAGGGAGCAGCGGAAGCGCGGTTCGGGTGAAATCGTAATTTAAAACTTTTTCAAATTACCGATTAAATTATTCAATATCTAATATGAATAATTTATTCATATTTCACATAAACCTATTTATTCAATATCAAATATCAACATAAATAAGTTTGAAATGTCGCGAAACTTTTACGAAAATCGTTTTTCCGTAAAATGATGTAAAACGTATTTTTGACCGAACCAACCACCCGACACTTATGGGGACTGCCTAGGTCATCCCCAATAGTGTCAGGGCAGTTCATGGACTGCCCGAACAGTGACAGATTCACTGTTTGGGCAGCCGTCACCCGGTTGACTCAAAAGTCACCCGGTAACGCCGTTTTTGGCCGTTTTTGCTTATTTCAACTCTGAAACAATATCCAGCATTTGCTCCAACACCCAAAATACATCCAAAATATTCATAAGACATCAATTCATCACAAAATCAGAATGAACATCAGGTCTGATCTAGAACAGAAAAATGCCTAATTTCATGCTTTAAATCCAATTTTCAAGATTAATCTAATTAATCAACAACACCCAATCAAGTCACCACACATGAAGCACCCATGAACAATTCTAGGTGTCACAAGAGTGGTCATAACACTCTAGAATGGAAACATGTCATCAAATGAATAAATTGGACAAAAATTACACTAATTTTATCCAATACTACTTCACACATGCATAACACCTCCAAATCCATCCACTAAAACAAAAAAAAAAATTAACCAATTTTTTTCAAACAAAGGAACCCTAGAACATTTCTAGCAATTCAAGAAAACATGAAACAAATTTCTACGCTTGGGGTTTTAAAATATTACCTCTAATCCCTTTTTTCCCAAGCCTTTTCTTGAATTTCCTTCATTTTTTTCATGATTTGACCAAAGCAAATCCTAGGATTATCTACATGTTTCGGCCATGGTGGGTTTCATATGGAAGAAGAAAACTTTTCCCTATTTTAAATACTAAGTGACCGACTAAAGGAGGATAAAAAGATCATTTGGCCAAAAATAATTCAATTAATTAAGGTAAGCTATTTTGGTGACAAATCAAATTTTCACACATTTACTTTAATAAAGTCATGCCATGTGTTCCAATTATATATCACTATTTATCATACTAATTATGACAAATGGATAAGATATTAAATTTTCAATTATTTACTAATTAAATAACTAAATAATTAGATAACATCCATATATGTATTTTTATTTATATTAAATAACAAATACATATATTTATGGCATGTGTCAAAATCCCATTTGACGAATAATTAATGTGTATCTAATTATATTATGTATCAAATACAAATACACAATAATTAGGATTGCCCAAAATCCCATAATGCATGTGTTGTCGTTTAACCGATTAAACGATCTGAATTAACTCACTTAATCTGATGTAGTATAATGAATAATCAGTGTTATTCATATCGCGTTGCCAAAGTGCTCAACAAGTACACTTCATATTGTGGGACTCTCTAAGTTTAGGTTTATCCGTCATGAAATCTAATTTCGTGTCCATAATCCACCCATTCATGGATTATGACGACCATGGATAATCTCGCTAAACTATGCAAGCCGAGGTCATGGCATACGTATAATCCATTCGTCATGGGCTATCCATATTATACCTAGGGTATAGATAAAAACGTCAAAATCGTTCGGTATAATATAGTCGACTTTCAATTTACGATCTCTAAATAACACTCGGAACTGATTTCCGAAGTTATTCCATGGCCATGAATTTACTAGATCGTAAACACGTGCGAATGTCTATGCCCTGCACATAGGACTGATGGATCATCTCTAGATACGCACTGGATATCATGAGCATCAGTCCACACCCAACGAACAAACGGAGGTCTGATCATGAATAGATTGGTGACGTGACTGCCATCAAAGTGTGGAGGATAACTCATATATCCCATTGTGGTATCTCAAGTCAAAGGACCAGTATGCTCGCTCAACTTGAGAAGGTTCCTATTGACGTTGGTGTATCATCTATTAGGAAACCTTCAGTGAGTCGTTCAGTGTTTTATCAAATAAACACCTACATGTCTATATGAGTCTCCCGAGACTCATGGTTCATTGGGATAAACCATCGGACCAAGTCACGATATACGATATGTAATGGTCTCAACGGATTTTACTAACCGACCCGTGTTAGTAAATTTTGACCACGAACTTTATTTAAGGACATACATTTTATAGTGCGCATCCCAATGTCAATTACAAACTACGTTGTAACTGCGTACTACATTGTAAATCCTAGGGTCTTTGTCTAATATACACGAATCACTAAACTAGATTTAGTTTCGATCTAATCATAATCAGATATCTAATCGTAATTAGATCGAATAAGTGTATAAAAGAAAAGAGTGCTACCATTAAATTAGTAATATTATGGAAAATGGAATTGCTCGTATTTATGAATTGGACATAAATACGATTCGGATTGGCACTCCGAGCACCACCCTAACAGATAGTTAGGCATATGATTGCCTCTATAGTTGTTAAAATTATGATTATTCACATATTGGAATTGCTCATATCCTGCCTCAGGTAAGATCATTCTATTAGTAGCGGCAACTTCAATAGGTGGTTGGCCCTGTTGATTAGTCAATGCTGCTAGATGAGTCATGAGGGATGACACTTAAGCTGTAAGTGTATTAATAGGATCCACCTCATAGATACCAGCCACCTTAGGCACAATAATACGTTCACTTGGCCATTGGAAATTATTAATGGCCATCTCTTCCAATATAGCATAGACATCTTCAGCATATTTCTTGAACAGTGTTCCTCCAATAGCTGCATTGACCATGGTTCTATTAGGACCATTCAACCCATTATAGAATAACTGAATCCGAACTCAGTCTTTGAAATTATACTGTGGGCATCTCCTGAGTAGATCTTTAAAGCGCTCTTATGCCTCATATAGGTTCTTAGTCTCAAACTATTTAAATATACTTATTTTTATTCTCAATTAGGCTGATTTAGCTAGTGGAATGAACATCGCAAGAAATGTTGTAGCTGTTGGGGTTGGTGCTCAGAGCGCCAATCCGGACCGTATTTATGTCTGATTCATGAATACGAACATCCTCTTTTTTCCATAATATTACTTACTTAATGGTTACACCTCTTGTTTTTATATACGTATTCGATCTAATTACTATTAGATTGAAACTAAATGTTGTTTAGTGATATGTATATATTAGACAAAGGCCCAATAATATATAATGCAGTACACAGTTACAAAGGGAGTTTGTAATTGACATTGGGAAGTGTCACTGCTAAATGTATATTATCAAATATAGTTCCTGGTCAAGATTCACTAACATGGGTCGGTTAGTCAAATCCGTTGAGACCAGTACATGTCGTATATCGAGACTTGGTCCGATGGTTTATCCCAATTAACCATGAGTCTAGGGAGACTCGTATAGACGTGTAGGTGTTTATAATAGATAAACACTGAATGACTCATCGAAGATTCTTAATGGATGGTACACCAACGTCAATAAGAATCTTCTCGGGTTGAGTAGCATAGTGGTCATTCGACTTGAGATACCACTGTGGATGTATGAGACATCCTCCTCACTTAGATGGCAATCACGTCACCGATCTATTTAGATCAGACCTCTGCCTGTTCGTTGGGTGTGGATCGATCCTTAGGATATCCTGTGTGTATCAAGATATGATCTGTCAGTTCTGTGTACAGAGCATAGGTAGTCCATATATGATTAGCAGTCTGTTAAATATGTGGCCACAGTATACTTCGGAAGTAAGTTCCGAATGTTATTTAGAGATTGCTAATAGAAACGTCGACATGATAATACCTATAGAGATTTGACGTTTACATCTATATCTCTGGGATTATCCGGATACCTATGATGGAGGGATTATATATATATAATGACCTCGACCTGTATGATTCAGCTAGTTTATCCGTGGTCGTCATAATTTACGGGTGGGTAAATTATGGACAAGAAATTAGATTTTGTGACGGATATACCTGAATCTAGAGAGTCTCACTAATGAAATATACTCGTAGAGCACTAAGGCAACTTTTATGAATAATGGTGATTATTTATAAATCGTTTAAACGTTAAACGAAAAATATATGTGAACGGGCCGAACCTTCATTTCCTAATTAATGTGTATTTGTATTTAATATATGATATTATTGAATACACATTAATAAATTGTCAAATAAAGGTATTTGACATATATCATTAATATATGTATTTGAGATATTTAAAGTAAATATAATACATATATTTGAGATATTTGTATTTAATTAATTATTTAATTATTTAACTTTTAAATGATTAATATAATTAAAATATAAATATCTCACCAAATGATAAAGTTAGGAAATGATTATAAGTGTAAATGTTTGACTTTACATTAAAGGAAATAGTAGTCAAATTGGATTTGACTTCTTTGATATTTGTTTAAATTGTTTAAAATTGAAATATCAATTTCCTTTATTTATCACAAAATTCGGCCATATCCTAAAAATAAATATAATTGTTATATTTTTGAGTTGCTTTATTTGACTTTAAGAAAATCATTAAATGGTTTGATGATGATTAAAGCAAGTTGATAAAGTAAACTTTAAATGAAACAAAAATTAATATCTTGATATTTTATACACATCAATTTCGGCCAAGGGAAAAATGGTGAGCTATATATTGTTTTGTTTCATCTTTTAGGGTTTAACAAGTTCATTTGATACCAAAAAAACATAAAAGAAGTTGAGAGAAAAGGCTTGGAGGCTAAAGAAGAAAGCTTGGAAAAATCTTGTTTTTGTAAGTTTTTCTTTAAAGTCTTCAACATAGAAAATGTTTCTAATATGCTTAGCTTCATTTTTTGATGCTTTGATGTTATCTCTACTCTTATAGTTTGTGTTTATATGGTTGTGAACTTTGATGAAAGATTGAAGCATGTAAGTAAGCTTGAAATTGTTTCAAGGCTTTACTTTTGATTTTTAGAAAATCAAGTTTCCATTCTAGAGTTAGTAAGCCACTCATTGGTGACCTAGAATTTTTCTAGAGTTATTTCAAAGTGGCGAGGCTTGATTGGTGAAGTATTGAATGGATTAAAGTGTTGGATTTTGTAAATTTGGTGAAATTGGACAATTTGATGAAATTGAAAAATTAGGGTTCTTAACCCACTCCAAATTTGGGGATTTTCATATATGTGATGTATTATGGTATGAATATGATGCATGTAAAATTTTAGGTTGATTGGATTTGATCTCGGCATGTTTTGAACTAAAGGGACCAAATTGCAATTAATTGAAAATTTTGGGTGGCTCACGACATTAGACTAAAAATTGGGGATTTGTGTGAAATCTGATTTTGATGCATTAGATTTGTTGAAAAACATTTTAGAAATGATTTAGAATTATCCAAAATTATATTTGACAACTTTTGGACTAAAATGATCAATTTACAAAGTTTTGGGGCAATTCGGTAATTACCAAGAAATTTGATCTCTTGAGTAATTTTTCAGAATTTTAAAATTGGATAATTAAATAAATAAGTTTATTTGATTGATCCAAGAAAAATTTTGAAATCAGAAAATTTTGATTTTCCACTATTCCGCTGCGTTACCGATATTCCCCTTTAAAACCCCAACAGTAGCTATATCCTGCCATGTTATGATGCTCCCAATTGGTATAGATTGCAGCCAACCTCTCGCTTTGACTCTTAAAGAGAATGAGAATAAGTGTAGCCCGATGGTCTCTCTAGTTACGCCATTCATCTTTATGGTATCCTCCATCTCCAAGAACATCCTTAAATGCACATTGAGATCTTCTACAACTGAACCCCCAAACTAGTTCTTTTGCACCATGTTGATCAATGTAGGTTTCAACTCAAAATTATTGGCATTGATTGGTGGATGCGAAATCCCAGAATAATTATCATCAATGCTGGCTTAAAGTAATCTCGGATTGCCACCTGGATTGGGTTGTTCTCTATATTTTCAGCTGCCATTGCTTCTTTCTCAATTTTCATTTCTTTCCTTAGTCTCCTCGTTGCTCTTTCTATTTCAGGATCAAACAGAAGCGAGTCAAGACTTGTGGATCTTTGCATTCACTGAAGCACAGAAAGACAGGAAAAAGTAATAAAATAAAAATAAAAACAATAAAAATAAATATCTAAATTAAAGCTAAGGTTATTTAGTAATAGTATTAGTGTGAATTAAATTAACAATCCCCAGCAACGGCGTCAAAAACTTATTGTGATATTTTATATCGTATCGCAAGTGTACGGCGTCAAATTTTAGTAAAGATAAGTGAAATAGTGTCGAACCCACATGGATTGTATTCAACCCACAATAAGTACTATAATTAGTAAACCTAATTTTATTTAGAAACCAACTAAATTTAGATTAAGAACTAAATAATTAAGAAACAAAATATTTGATAACGATAGACCCGAATAAGAGAGATTCTAGAGTTTGATTTCACCTAGCTATCCTGTAACATCCCCAATACGGGAATTCTACCAGCAGGCAACAGATTCCACTATCGCCTAAGCCTCTGACTTATGCAATAGAACACTTACTCTTATCTTATTACTGTGCAATCTTATAACTAGCCACACATGCAAAAGTAAACTTAAGTGCAAGATCATGAAATAAATATGTACATATCTCAAGTATTTATTGTGTACACATCATCAAGCATATGTCTACAATACAACAAACTGAAATCCCAGAGAACTACATTCTACATGAATATAGATCTGGAAAGATGGACCCCATGACTAGTGATTGCAGCATAACACTTGTCCACGAGCTGGGTCTCCAAAAGTTACACGTGGCTCACCAAAAGACGGATCCTGTAAAAGAACTGGGAAGTGGTGGGGGTGAGTCTTATGGAACTTAGTGAGTGGAGCTACAAAATCAAAGAAACTGAATCGGTATAACTGTTTAAAATCATCTAGTCTTAAAACGCTTATGAAATCCTTGTTTGAAAACTGGTTCTTTTCTTTTTAACTTGAGATAAACCTTTTCTAAAATACTTTATGTATAAAACCTCTGGTACTATAGAAAATCTGACGCATGGAAGCGTTATGTATAAGTCTTCCCTCATACTCCTAACTAGTGGTCTTGGGGTGTTACGTATCGCCGTCCCCCCAGCCACTGATCTAGAGGCGGTAGTGCTAATCCATGCTACTACCTGACCCTAAAACTAGGGACTAGGGGCACTACGTATCGCCGTCCCCCTAGCCTTGAACTACGTGTGCACACGTTATCTGTTCGTCAATTTCATAAGTCAGAGCTGAGGTGGATTTTTCCCTCATGCCTCGAAAAAACACAAAAACTCATTCTTTTAAATCTTAAAACTTTCTAAAACTTTCTTACATAAGAAATAACTAATAATTCAATAAGGCTAATGCCCTAAAGCATTAACAAATAAATCTCGATCAATAACAAGTAAATATAAATCAATTTGAAAGAAAAATCTCCACTTACAGATTTAAAGTTCGGACAACTCTACTTCACATCGTTGGGGGAGAATGCGGCTCCCGTCGAGTATCTATTTAGAATCAGTTGAGTTAGAACATAAGTTACAAAACATGGTTCGAAATTAAATTAAGTCCCTTAGAATGTCTCCTATCCCTTTGGGTGAAGTATAAAACAAATAAAATTTTAAACTTGTAGTCACGCATTGCGACTCAGATAAAAAAGGTTCTGGTTTTAGGTACGCATTGCGACTCTGGCTCATCTGCGTCGCGACGCGACCACATTAGACCTAAATCCAGGCTTCTGCCTCATGCGCGTCGCGACGTGAAGCTTCATGCTTCACGATGCGGCGCCGTTTCCAGGACCTAGGTTTCATTACTTTCATGGTTAACCCCAAATCTTGTTTCAATACAACCACAAGTAATACAACATCTAATTTATCATTATATTATACTTTTAACATCCCAGCACCATCAAATCTCTTAAATCCTTACTAGATCAACCAACTAGAATACGATATTAAAAGTTTCTCAAACATAAGTTTGTAATTTCAACAACCATCCATAATCACAATACTACCCATCCGCAACATACTACCAACAACCAAACCTCATAATTCACAACTCAAGAATTTAGGTCAAGTGTTTCTTAACTCTATACAACTTTCCTTTTCACTAACAATGTCCTTAATCTCCATTTTCTTCTTCTTAAATTTAGCTTAGATGGATTACTCTTGTTGAGATTTAAAAATTTGCCAAGAAAATGTAAACTTTCTTTTCCTCTCATCTTTCCAAAATCACTGCCAAAATAAGAAAAGATTGAAGAATTTTCTTTTTTTTTTTCCTTTTAAAATCTCTCACCATTTACTTAATAAAATTCTAGAGAAATCTAAGATATTAGTTTTGTTGGGCTTTCTTTCCTTTGGCGTTCTTTCTTTTTTCTTTTTTTTTTTATTTGTTTGTTAGGCCTTGCTAATGAATTAAAGAATTTTGGGCTTAGTTTTAGTTAAACTCATTAAGCTCATATTGGCTTAATTTAAGTTAGACCCATTAGGCCCATATTTAAGTAAATGCATGTTGTCTCTAAGTCGATTCCAAGAATTATTTATTAATATCTAAAAAAAATATTTGCGTCTCTTTGTTACATCCTTGATCGAATTAAAAAAATTATTTGTGGTTGTTACAAATTCTCCCCTTAAAATAATTCGTCATCGAATCAAAATGTTTAAAGAGTATGGAGTGTACCTCCATCCGCGAAGAGTTGTGAGTATTGCTCTCTTATAGCTTCTTCTGGTTCCCAAGTAGCCTCGTGTTCCTTGTGATGTTGCCAAATCACTTTGACTGAAGGAACCCATCGAGTTCGTAGCTTCCTTGTCTCTCTACCCACGATAGCTACTGGTTGTTCCAAATAAGATAAGTTTTGACGGATATCGACTGTTTGGGGTTCCAACACATTACATCTGTCACGCAAATACTTTCGTAACATAGATACGTGGAAAACTGGATGTATATTGTCCATGTTGGGTGGAAGTGCCAATTCATAAGCTCTCCCTCCAACTCTCTGAAGTATCTGGAACGATCCAATGAACCTAGGGCTGAGCTTACCCTTTTTGCCAAATATCATGACTCCTGTAAACTGAGATACTTTTAGAAATACAAAATCTCCCACCAGGAACTCCAAATCCTTTCTCCGGTGATCTGCATAACTCTTTTGGTGACTCTGAGCCGTACCCAACCTTTCTCTGATTAGCTTTACTTTCTCCACGACATCTTGTACAAAATCAGGTCCCAATAACTTCTTCTCCCCGACTTCAAACCATCCAACTGGAGATCTACACCTCCGTCCATATAAAGCCTCGAATGGTGCCATTTGAATACTTGCTTGATAACTATTATTATAAGCAAATTCTATAAGTGGCAAATGCTGGTCCCAACTACCCTTAAAATCAATCACACAAGCCCGATGCATGTCTTCTAAAGTCTGTATGGTCCGCTTTGTCTGACCATCCGTCTAGGGGTGAAAGGCTGTAACTAAAGCATAATTGGGAACCCAAAGCCTTATGAAATGATTGTCAAAACTTAGAGATAAATTGAGAACCTCGATCAAAAACAATTGAGATAGGTACTCCATACAACGACATTATCTCATACAGGTACAGTTTGTCATATTGGGCTCTTATGAAGCTAGTCTTAACTGGAAGGAAATGTGCAGATTTGGTCAATCTATCCACGATCACCCATAAAGAATCACACTCTTTTGAGGTACACATGAGCCCAACAATAAAGTCCATAGTGATCTTCTCCCATTTCTACTTCGGAACGTCCAAACTCTGCAGTTTCCCTACTAGTCTCTGATGTTCAGCTTTAACCTGTTGGCAAGTGAGACACCTTGTGACAAATTCAACTACATCCTTTTCCTACCGTTCCACCAATAAAGATCCTTGAGATCGTGAGACATCTTGGTGATCCATGATGCATGGTATATGATGAGGTGTGGGCCTTTTCTAATATCGAGTGTATCAATTCCGGAACTAGGGGAACAATAATTTTATTCTGCTTCCTGATGAGATTTTCACTATCTATATAATACTCATCTTACGTACCTTGCTACAACCTGCATTTAATCTATTGCACCTCATGTTGGGAAGTATGTCCTAGAGCTACATGTAATATAAATAACTTTATATTCAAATAAAATGATGCATTATTCATTTATCAAAGTGTTTGTTTCATTTTCACATATTATAAATTATCTTGAATACCCTAGATTACTTGTCTACCTTCAGACTTAGTATATGAGTGTCATACACAAGAGGATCTAAGTCTGAAGTTAGTAATCTTAAATAATCCATAGAGAGCAAACAAAGTGAGTACTTTGTTTGTGGTTTATCTATAGATGTGGTCCAATCTATATTTGTATGGCAACCTTGATCCGGGATCGTCCATGTAGAAACATGAGAATAGATGAACCTTGTATGATGTGATCATATAGGACTGGACCCAGATGGAAATGACATTATTATAATATCCGTTAAATAAAGAAAGTCATTTCGATCTACTAGATGGTCATATATGGATTGATCTTAATCCTGAGTGTACTATGAACTCCTGCATGGCAGGCTATCTCTTTTGATTTACAAAGGTGAGGTTGGTGTAGTAGTCCCGACCAATAACAACGTACTTTAGAGGCATGGTCTGTTGTGTAACTGGACACGTTTTACATAGATATGAAGTTCACTCATTCTTGCGAGAAATAGAAGAGTATCTTTCTTAAGGGTTGATTCAGTACTTGAACGTTTAGAGCGCTTAAGTTTTTCTATTACGAATAGAAAGATTAAAATTCATAATGGTTATGAATAAATCATTTATTAGAGAATCAATGGTACTCAATTTAAAAATAATTAGAGGGGTATAATGGACATTATGACCCGGCTCTAATTACGAGATACTCATGAAGGGTCAATTCATATGTAGTGACTATATCGATGGACACCGACTTGGTTCAGCTTAATATATCATCTGCGGCAACGAGTGTGCAACTTCGGGTTTTTAGTGGAATAACCCGGAGTTAATAATTCAGAATATTTAATTAAGAGCTTAATTAATATTTCGAGATTATTAGAGCTCAGAACCGTAGGTCCATTTGGTCCCCTTGCTAGCTCGATTTACTATAGCAGATTTAGTATAATTGGATTGTCTAATAATATACTCACAAAGGTATAAATATTATTAATATGATTAATAATATTATTTTGTCACACTTGAAACTTTATATTAAAAGTTAATATTTGGTTTTTATTAAATATATGATATTTAAACACATGTTATTTAATTATATTAGATATAACTAAATGGAAAGGTTAAGTTAGTAATTTCTAAATTTTGGGTTTTGGAAACCCTTGGATTTAATTTAGAAGTTACAATTTTTAATAGGCATTTAATCTTTTATTTTGTAACATCTTTTCTATTAAGGAAAGTAAATATTGATGTTATAAAATTTTTAGATTCACACATGTGCTTGGCCAATTTTTACAAGGGTAAAAGGGGGAAGGGTTTGTTTTATTTTATAAAATTAAATCCTAAGTAAAAAAAAAAGGAAAATGTGATTTTTATTTTGATAAGATTTCATTCTTGAACCCTAGCCACCTTTCATGTTCTTCTTCATTCTCTCAAAAGTCGAGAAAAACAAAAATAATAGAAAATAAGTAAAATAAAACAAAAAACAAGTGTGATTAAATCTATAAAACGTTTAGGGTTTATTTTGTGAGACTTGCCCACATAAGTTTCCGTTGGTAACGTGATATAGTTCGGAAGACTTTATGGTGTCGAACAAATATTCATCTTCATCTTCATCTCTTTCTTGTTGTTCATGGCAGTGAGCATTATTTTTGCTCATTGCCTCCCCTTTAATTGATTAAACCTTAGTGGATTAATACTGTCTCATATCTTATTAATCCGAAACTAATCATATGGACTTTTATCATTTATATATCCCGGTAATCCAATTACAAATGATAAAAGAGCAATTTCCTTTGTCACATAGTTAATTTGTACAACAACACCATGTTCTGTACAAATAGTGATGCTATGGGTCATAATTATCCAACAATCTCCCACTTGGCCTATAGCCAATCACTCAAGTGTCCTACACTTGAACTATGTACGGGTCGCTCAAATTTCTGCTGAGAAACAACTTTAGTCAACGGATTTGCACGGTTATCATCTGATGCGATTTATTCGATCATCACATCACCATGATGTATGATCCGACGAATCAGATTAAATAATTGAAGTATATATTTGGATCATTGATGAGACCATTAATTCTTTAGCCTGTGCTGTAGCCTAGCTCAACTGCTAACAGAACTACTCCTAATCCAATTAGGATTATATAGATCCAAAGTGCTTCTATTGCTGCCTCAGCTGCAGCAATATTCCGCCTTTTGTTGTTTATTCGGCAACAGTATCTTGCTTGGAAGATTTCCAGCTCACTGTTCCTTTATTCAAACTATATAGTACCCTTATTACGACTTACTGTCATTTTTGTTGGTTTGGAAACTTGCAGCAGTGAACCCAGTCACTTTAAGTTCTCCTTATCCATAGCTTAAGAAAGCATCTTTAGTTCATCTAAGATACTTAAGAATGTTCTTAACATCAATCCAGTGACTATTACTTGGATTGGCCTGATTCTGACTCCATATGCTCAAAGCATATGAGACACCAGGTCATGTACATCTTTTCAATGTACAAGTTCTCGGAGAGTGCCAAAAACTTTTATATCTATCCCAGTAGATCCTTATTCCTAGAATAAAGGTTGCCTCTCCCAAGTATTCTATGGAGAATTTTTCATGAAAGCCAAGCTTTCACTGATTGTATTATGGGAATGTCATTTCCAAGAAATGATATGTCATCATTATATAGGACAATCATTGTTAGTGCGCTCCCACTAACCTCCTTATATACACAAGAATCATTTTCGTTTTGAATTAAATCATATACCATTATGATTACATCAAAATGATAGTTCCAATAACGCAATGCTTGCTTCAATCCATAAATAGATTGAATAACTTGCAAACCTTGTTTGCTTGTTTTGGTACGACAAAACTATCAGGATATTGTAAAACATCCTCCAAAAGGTTTCCGTTTAAGGAAATCGATTTTGACGTTTAGCTGCCATATTTCATAAATGAAACATGCAGCATTAGCAAGCATTATCCAAATGGATTTAATCATGATAAAAGGTTTCGTCGTAATCGACACAATGTTGATAACGATACCTTTTCGCTACAAGCCTAGCTTTGTACGTTTGTATGTTGTCATCCATGTTAGTCTTCCTTGAAGACTCATTTAGTACCAATAGGCACAATGCCTTTCGGTACATCAACCAGTGTCTAACTTGGTTGGTATGCATGGAATCCATTTCGGAAATCATGGCACTTTGCCATAATAGGGAGTCGATACCTTGTATCACTTCCTCATACGTAGCCGGTTCGTGTTCCTCAATAAGATTGACATCTTTACAAGGTGAGATCAGAAACCCATACCTCCCAGGTTTTTTTCTGACTCTCTCCGACTTGCGCGGTTCTTGTGTATTGGAAGATTGTGGTACAATTTCATCCCTGATGAACTGTTTATGTTCCGTTAAGGAATTGGTGCCTGGAACAGTATTACTCCGAGTTTTACTTTCCTCCCACTTACCACTGCATATAGGTATTCCTTTTAGGAAAACTACATGGAGAGCAACAATTAAATTTTTTTCTTGTGAGTTGTATAAGTACTATACTTTGGTTTCCTTAGGATAACCTACAAATTAGGCACTTATCCGATTTGGGTTTTAGTTTGGTATCATCCAAACATATGCCTAGCATTCCCAAATCTTTAGGAATGAGAAAACCCGATTTCTTTCCTGTTCATATCTAATATGAAGTCTGTCTAACAGATTTTCATGGAACTTTATTCAAAATAATTATTGCATTATTTAATGCGTATCCCTAGAAGGAAAATGGTAGCTTAGAGCGACTCATAATTAACCTTACTATGTCCAATAAGGTTTGGTTTCTTTGTTCGGACACACTGTCATAATTGAGGTGTTCCGGGAGGAGTCCACTATGATAGAATACTATATTCTTTCAAATAGTCGAGAAACTTATTGCTTAAGTATTTTCATCACGGTCCAATCGTGATGTTTTAATATTCTTGCCGGTATGTTTTTATACTTCGTGTCGAAACTCTTTGAATTTATCAAAATTTTCCGATTTATGTTTCAAAAGAAACACATAACCATAACGCGATGCCACATCCATAAAGTTTACAAAGTGTTCATATCCACCTCTAGCCTAGCTAGATATGGGCCTACTTACGTCACTATGAACGAAGGCTAACAGATCGGTGGCACTCGTACTTTTACCAAGTAAAAGGTGTTTTAGGCACTTTGCCTAATAAACTAGATTCGTAGACATCATTTGAATTAGAATCAAATATGTCCTAGTACCCACTCTTCGAAAGTGTGGATATACGAGTCTTGTTAATGTGTCCCAGACAACAAAGCCACAAATAAGTCTCATCTGATTAATTCAGTTTGAGCTATTTGTTTGTCATTTCATATGTATGAGATTCATTTATATTCTAAATATAAATATTGTTATTCACATCTAATGTGATTATCTCAATATCATCTTTATAAAATAAAACACTTAGTGTTCTAGAATATAAAGGTATACCCGCAACGGGTTAAACTTAGATATAGAGATAATGTTTCTAGTCAAACTAGGTACATTATAACAGTTTCCTAATTTAGGTACATACCTAAGGGATAGTTCCTAAACTTAGGTTTCTACGGTTAAAACAGCGACTCTAGTCCCGTTTCCGACTCGTAGGTCGATCTCAATTGAAGTCAGTCTCCTGCTAATCAGCAGATTCTGCACATCAGTACATATATATGTACAACACTTAGTATCAAAAATCCAATTTTTAAACTAATAGTGAACATGTTTTTGACAAACATACTTGAAGCCGGAGCCTTGCCCCTCTTCACTTCCTTCATGTCTGCCTTGTCCATATGGCAGTCACGCTTCCAGTGACCCCGTTTGCCACAATTTAGGCAGACATCTTGGGATATGTCATTTGTCTTCCCAGAAGACTGTGATGATTTTGCCTTTGCCTTTTTTAGAAGCTCTGGCTCTGCCTCCTTGAGCATAGCCATAAACTCTCCAAGAGTTTACTCTTGGTTCATAATGAACATGCCCCAGCTTTTGGGTAGAGACTATAAGATCAAATCTTTGGTAGTCTCGGCCACATAGGTAATGCCCAGCTAACCTAGCTGATCGATGTTAGTAATCATCTGCGACACCTAGTGCTCGACAGATGTACCCTTTGACATACGCGAGCGAAAGAGCTTCTTTTGCAATTTGTACTTCTAAGATCTAAGAATAGATCTATGAAGATCCTTTAATTTCAACATCATGGTATAATGATCTAATCCTTAATTCTGACGACGGAATTAAAGAGTCATTGCGGTAAGCATAACAGATTGAGCACTAAAGTTATCACCACCATGAGTCTTCCAAAACTCATGCTCCACTATTTGCTCAACTCCGGGCTCAGGCCCGAGATGTTTCTCTATCAAATAGAATAACTTCTCAGTTCCCAGGACTATCCTGAGGTTTTATTCCCAATCTGAAAATTGGATCCGTTTAAAGACATTTTCACCCAAGATTATGTTCTAAACGCTAATCTTTCAGTTACCTTGATTCCAATAGTCTAACTATCCAATCAACGATTTCGGGTACAATTGAATATAATGATTACTATAGTCTAACTATATAATCAACTATAATTTGATTGGTTAAATTCAAATATATTGATTACTATAATCCAATTATATAATCAACTATAACTTGAAGTAGTTTGAATACAGTCCAACTGTTTAATTTAAAAATAAACAATTAAATATTAGTCCAACTAATATATATTTATAAATTAATGACGAAAAATGAAATGAGGGCGTATTGGCAAGTATCTAAACAAAATTGCAAATTTAATACTTGCCTCCCACTATTTTTCAGCGAGCCTCTAACCCTCTGTTGAGTACTCGGGAAACCTAGTTTCCTAGTGGGCTAGGATCCCATTAAATAACACACAACCTTGACTTTGGCCAACAAGCTGTATGATATTTAACTAGGTAGATCTCTAAGATCAATTGGATCTCATCCAATTCCTAGATCTAGTAGGTGGACATCCAAGTCCGAAAAATATATATAATATATACCAATATATCTGATATATTCCCTAACCTTTTTCCTCTGAATCAACTAAGCCTTGGCTTTGGCACAACAAGCTTAATGATTCCAATTAAGCGGGACCCATTGACCTTGGAAAGCTTCGTAATCGATGTCGATGGATAAGAAGTGATCTTGACTTTGGGCAACAAATCACAACTTGGACAAGACATGCGATATGGAACAAAGCCTTCATGATTCAAACACATCCGCGATGGACAAAGGTATTGACTTTGGCCAACAAACCAGTGCCAATCTTGGATCTTGAGAATGAATCATTCAATGGAAGGAAAACACTTAATATTTGTTGAGGGTTTTTCACGTAATTGGCAACCAATTAATTATCTCTGATTAGGTCTCATCATACACCACTTAAGCATGCATTCTAAAAGCATAATAAGGCGCGATAAATAAATTAATAATGATATGTGGATGGATATTTAAAACATTTGTCCCTAGAACAAATCTCTCTCCCTCCTTCTCTCTCTTCGCTAGCACAAATCTTACTTCTACCCAATTACATAACACTTCTAAAGAAACCTCATTTACATTGAGGGGAATAAGTGAGAAGAGAAATACAAAGAATCAAGAGGTAATAGGCTGGACACGCAAGTCCAATTTAATAAATTCTAAATTTATTACAATAATTTCCAAAATTTCCCTCACCCATCTAATATCCATCCGATATACATTATTCATACATCACATCCATGTATTCACACGAAGAATGTTATCAATCAATCTAATCCAATTAATTAATCTTTAATTAATGACCATCCAATGTTCAAACAATGATTTGATTTGCGCGAGTCCAACTCGTTTTAAGAATAAGCACTCAAAGTACGAATTCTCGAATTATATCAAACTACAATATTAAATCCAATTTAATTTGTATTCAATACTAATTATTTATGTAATTCCAAATTAAATAATTGCACTTTTATTAATGAGCCTTTGCGACTTAGATTCTAAATCTAATCTTAACTGGTCTCAAAGCCCAATTAACATCCAATGTCAATTTAATTAAAATCCAATGGGTTTTCAATTAATTTCTTAAGGCATAGACTTTGGCAACCAAAGCCCAATAAGGAATCACCCTTTGCTAAAAATCAATTTAGGCCCATTAGACCCAATTAAAATTTTAAAGGCCCATTTATTATATTTGGACTTTATGGAAATGTTTTTAGGCCCAATTGGATCCAACCAATTAACCTAAACCAAACTTGGCCCAACCAAGCCCATTAAGCCCAAATACAACTTTATTAGCCCAATTCCAAATCAAGCCCAATTAATTAAATTCTAATATTCCAAATTTCACAATTTAATTAATTAAAGTGTATTAGCCATAATTAATTAGTTAAATTAATATTTCCAAAACACCAATTACACTAATTAATCATGCTTTAATTAACCAACTTATGTCCAACAAAAATTGAAGCAAAATCAATCCTAACATGCTTCCTAAGCTCTCGGTAATATGGTGATTTTTATATCAATTTTGATTTTAATCCAATTAAATCACAAACTAATATATCCCATGCATTTTAAACATATCCAATTGTCTAAAATTCAAAAATCACCAAGAGCTAGGGTTCCAAGTCTATTCGGCCAAGCCTCAAAATTTGGGGAAAATTAATCCAATTAATTTTTCTTCAAATTGATCATGCACAACTCAAAGCCAACATATTATAAGCATGCTCAAACAAATAATTTGAATAAAACATGCTCAAATCAAAAATACCCAAATAAAAGTTAAGAACCTTAATTCAGTTTCATGCTTAATAACCGCTCTGATACCATTGTTGGGTTTTCTAGGTCAAACCAAGATCAAATTAAGCAATGAAACATGTGAATACAACAAAGTAAGAATGCAGAAAATACTCACTTTGATCGGATTTTGGATGCGTTGAACACAAAAAAATTTCCTCCATGGAATTCGGCCAAGCTCATTGGTGTGATCTTCAATCCAAGCTCCAAGCTTTGTTGTTGATTCCATGCTCAAGGATTGGATTCCCTATCACATTTGAATGATCTCTTTATATGCTAGCATTGGAAAATTTTGCAACAAAATTTTCCCTTTATCCTTGTGTGACTCTCGGCCAAGCCAATAGAAGAGAGGAAATTTTCACTTTGAGCGTGAATGAAGGAATAAGAGAGAGAGAAAGAAAATTGTGTTATTAGATTTCCAAAACCAAAAATTAAAGATATACCAAAGATGGTATATGTCTTTCAACTTTAGAAAATGTGTTTTATAAGTTATCTACACATCATCACCCACTTCCCCTAAATCCATCACCAAAAAGTGATGATAAAAATAAGTGATGTGACATGTGATGTGACTTGTGGGCCCACTTAATTCAAAATCCTAGTGGGCCCGCAACACATCCCGGGCTCGGGTTCGCTAATTCTGAATTAACCAATTTTCCGTTGCGACGTAATTAAATCAAATTTAATTAAATAATTATGCCTAGTAAAATTACTATTCACATCGCTCGCGAATTAATTCTAAATTAATTCGTTCGCCCGAATTAAAATCTAATTTTAATTCCGTTATGAAATCTAATTTCATATAATATATCGAATATATTATTTTATCGATTAATTCCAAATTAATCGTTCTCTCTCTTTAAATAGTATTTTATCCCAGATAAAATTTCTCCGTAATTAATCCTCGATTAATTTTCTCTCTCTTATAATTAATCCCAGATTAATTATGTTCGAGTCATACGTCATCGGTGAATCTTCGGGAAGTGACCCATGAGATCCCTGAATATATTGGTAGTAAATCCGATCGTCGGACAATCCGAACACGTAAGTACCTAGTACTACGTTTTTACCGATTTACAAGACATGGTTGGCTTCTAGCAAAGCACCGTGTCTACCAAATTCTCCAGAAATATTCTTAATGGAATATATAATCTGTATCAGGCGTAGTATACGTAGTATTGCGATCCAGTATCAGATGTCACATGCAAGGCCTGGGGCTGGAATTGTGTCTGCCCCGTAGGAAGCATATATCGGATCTCTGGTAACTAGTCTCTATAATCGGATAATCAAGACCTAGTCATATTATCCCGATGACTGTAGTACTAAAGAATACTAGTTCCGTATCCTACGTGATCATCATCTCCATATGAATGAAGTGATACTTCCATATTGACATCACACCCAAAACACTATGATTCTCAATATACACAGAAGAGGCGTACACAAAATCTGTTAAAGCCCCGGACGACCAAAACCAAAGTATATTGATTGTCGCAAGTATTAGCGATGCAAGTCTCAGGTTAAGACCAAATACACCTACCCTGATTCAGACTTCCATAGACACATAGTCATACTACCAATGTAATTCTGAGGGGTCTATCTAGAGCGAAGCTGTTTCCGTACCATCGGTAAACACAACCTCCTATTACACTTGCATAAGTATCCAATACTTAAATATATAAGAACTATGCCGTTATGCTCCTACAACGTGCACACGTGCAATACTAGTCTATTTCGCATTATCGATGTCCAATCTCGATAACACTACGACTATGGATATTTTAATGATTAAACCTTAGTGGATTAATACTGTCTCATATCTTATTAATCCAAAACTAATCATATGGACTTTTATCATTTATATATCCCAGTAATCCAATTGCAAATGATAAAAGAGCAATTTCTTTTGTCACATAGTTAATTGTACAACAACACTATGTTCTGTACAAATAATGATGCTATGGGTCATAATTGTCCAACAGAACACCACAGTAAAATGTTGTTGCAGAGAGGAGAAATTGGACCCTACTAGACATGATAAGATCTATGTTTAGTTATAGCTCACTACCTAGTTCGTTTTGGGGATATGCACTACAAACTGCAATGCATATCCTTAATGTAGTTCCATTTAAGTCTGTTCCTAAGATTCTCTTAGAGTTGTGGAATTGTCGTAAAACTAGTTTACGACATTTCCGCATATGGGGTGTCCATTACATGTGCTAAAGAATAAGACTACAAAGTTGGAGTCACGTTCACAGGTGTTCCTATTTGTAGGCTATCCTAAGGAGACTAAGGGTGGATTCTTCTATAGTCATGATGATAACAAAATGTTTGTATCGACAAATGCTATGTTTCTAGAGGTTGATATATGAGGGAGTTCAAGCCTCAAAGTAAAGTGTTACTCGAGGAGTTACTTGCTGGTTCGACTAGCACACCATCATCAATAACAGTTGACAAATACATAACACCTTCGACATCTGAGCATCAGATGCAAGTTCGTCAGAATGATCTACTACCTAGACGTAGTGGGAGGGTTATACAAAAACCTGATCGTTACCTTGGGGTTGGAAAGGCACATGTTGTCACACCCAACGATGGTATAGATGATCCATTGGCCTATTGTAGTGCAATGGATGATTCAGACAAAGAGGAACAGCTCAAAGCCATGAACCCAGAGATGAAGTCCATGTACTCCAACTCAGTCTGGGAACTTGTAGACCAACCTGATGGGGTGAAACCCATAGGTTGCAAGTGGATCTACAAGAGGAAGGGAGAGTAGATGGGAAGGTATAGACCTTCAAGGCTAGGCTAGTGGCCAAGGGTTATACCCAGAAAGAGGGAGTTGACTATGAGGAAACTTTCTCGCCAGTAGCCATGCTCAAATCCATCCACACTCTTCTATCCATTACCGTATATTATGACTATGAAATTAGGCAAATGGACATCAAGATCGTATTTTTGAATGGCAATCTTGATGAGAGTATTTATATGGTACAACCAGAGGGGTTCATAGCCCAAGGTCAAGAGAAAATGTTTGCAAGCTACAAAGGTCTATTTATGGACTTAATCAGGAATGTCGATCTTGGAATATAAGATTTGATACCACGATCAAGTCTTATGATTTTGAGCAGAATGTGGATGAGCCTTGTGTATACAAGCGCATCATTGACAGAAATGTGGTTTTTCTTGTTTTATACGTCGATGATATTTTAGTCATTGGGAATGATGTAAAGATATTATCGGACGTGAAAATCTAGCTAGTTAACCAATTCCAAATGAAAGATTTTGGAGAGTCTAGTTATGTTCTTTGGATTCAAATACTTCGGGATCGCAAGAAACGATTGTTAGCTATGTCTCAGGCAACCTATATCGACAAGATCCTTGTGTGATTTGGGATGCAGAATTCCAAGAAAGGAAATCTGCCTTATCGGCATGGAATTCATTTGTCAAAGGAACAGTCTCCTTTGACACCTCAAGATGTTAAGGAAATGAGACATATCCCATATGCCTCAGTAGTTGGTAGTCTTATGTATGCTATATTATGCAAGAGACCAGACATCTGTTTTGCAGTGGGAGTAGTTAGTAGGTTTCAGTCGAACCCAAGATTGGATCACTGGGTGGCTTTGAAACACATTCTCAAGTATCTTAGGAGAACGAGAGATTATATGCTTGTGTATTCCGGTGAGGATATGATCCTAAGGGGATATACAGACTCTGATTTTCAGACAGATGTTGATTCTAGGAAATCAACATCTGGATCAGTGTTTACCCTAGGTGGTGGGGCTATAGTATGGTAGAGTATAAACATAATCTTGCGTTGCTGACTCCACGATGGAGGCTGAATATTTAGCAGCTTGTGAAACAACTAAGGAAGCAGCCTGGCTCCATAAATTCTTGGGAGATCAGGAAGTTGTTCCAGATATGGATAGACCACTCACACTTTATTGCGATAATAGTGGTGTAGTGGCAAACTCCAAAGAACCAAGAAGCCACAAGAGGGGAAACCATATAGAGAGGAAATATCATCTTATCAGGGAGATAGTGTAGAGAGGAGACGTTACCGTCATAAAGAATGCATCCGCAGAGAACCTGACTGATCTATTTACAAAGACCTTGTCGGCTAAAGTGTTTGAAGGCCACCTAGATGGTCTATGATTATGTGACATGTCCCATTTGCTCTAGTGCAAGTGAGAGATTGTTGTGATGTATTCCCTAGAGCTACATGTAATGTAAACAACTTTATGTTGAAATAAAATGATGCATTATTCATTTATCAAAGTGTTTGTTTAATTTTCTCATATTATAAATTATCTTGAATACCTTAGATTACTTATGTGCCTTCAGACTTAGTGTATGAGCGTCATACACCAGAGGATTTAAGTCTGAAGTTAGTAATCGTAAATAGTCCATTGAGAGCAAACAAAACGGGTACTTTATTTGTGGTTTATCTCTAGATGCGGTCAATTCTATATTTGTATGGCGACCTTGATCCGGGTCGTCCATGTAGAGACATGAGAATGAAGGCACTGTTAGTGTTCCTAGAACATGCCAAGGATCTAATAAGCATGAAAACATGTTCATAATTCAAAATAAGTTGCGGAATTACTTACATTGAATGGATTTGAGCTTTTAAAATTTTGAGAAGAAGATCCAAGATCCAAGATGCTTCCTTTGTTGATTCCAAGCTTTGAGTTGAAGATCTCCAAAATCCTTCCTTTGTTGATTCCAAGCTTTTGAAGTTGTTTCCCTATCACCTTAGTTGATTCCATGAAGTGCTAGCTCCTTTGAAATTGCAACAAAATCAAAGAGAAGAAATGAAGGCCATTCACGCCCATTTGAGAGAGTATTAGGGTTTTCATTTTGTTCCATGTGTGTTTTGTGTGAAGCATACACAAGTGAAGAGAGAGAGAAGAGTTTTAGGTAAAACCAATTTACCCTTTTACCTAAACAAGGTAGTTGGGTAAATGGTTTCACCAAAACCATTCCAAGGTAGTTGGATGGTGGGTGGCTTGGCATAAATGCCAACTACCCTCCCAACTACCACATGTGAAGTGGGCCCCACATTTGAATTCAAAATTCAAATGTCTCTACGAACATTTGCCGCGGCTCGGTTCCGTTTAATCCGATTAAACGAACTTTCGTCGCTGAATAATTAAATCTAATTTAATTAAATAATGATGCCTCGCAAATATATTACGAATGTCGTTTATGAATTAATTCTAAATTAATTCGTTCGTTCGTATTAAAGTCCGACTTTAATTTCGTAATGAAATCCAATTCATATTAATATATCCAATATATTAATTTTAGCCCATACGAATAAATTAAATAGAAAAATCAAATTTAACTATTAAATTTATTTTACCGATTAATTCCAAATTAATCCCATTCTCTCTCTTCCGAACACATTTAATCCCAGATTAAATAATACCTCAATTAATCCCATATTAATTTTCTCTCTCTTAATTAATCCCAGATTAATTATCTCTCTTAATTAATCCTAGATTAATTCTAATTAAATCAACTGTCATCGGTGAATCTTTGGGAAGCGACCCAAGAGATTCCTGGATATGTTGGCAGTAAATACGGTCATCGGATTATCCGAATACGTGCGTACCTCGTACCACGTGCTTACCGATTTACAAGACATGGTTGGCTTCTAGCAAAGCACCGTGCCTACCCAATTCTCCAGAAATATTCTTACTGGAATATATAATCTATGTCAGGCGTAGTATACGTAGTATTGCGTATTGTGATCCAGTATCGGATTGTCACGTGCTAGGCCTGGGGCTGGAATGTGTCTGCCCCGTACGAAGCACATGTCGGATGTCTGGTAACTAGTCTCTATAATCGGATATACATGACCTAGTCATAACATCCCGATGACAGCAGTACTTAAGAGCACTAGTACCGTATCCTACGTGATATCATCTCCACTATGACTGGAGTGATACTTCCGTCTTGACATCACACCCAATACACTACGATTCTCAATATACCCAGCAGAGGCGAGAACCGGTTAAAGCCTTGGACGACCAACACTAAAGCATACCGATTGTCGCAAGCATTAGCGGTGCAAGTCTCAGGTTAAGACCAAATACACCTACCCTGATTTCGGAATTCCGAGGGGTCTATCCAGAGCGAAGCTATTTTATGTACCATCGGTAAAACACAACCTCCTATTACACTTGCATGAGTATCCTATACCCAAATATATGAGAACTATGCCGTTATGATCTCACATAATACTACGACTAGGGATATTTAATGATTAATCATTCGTGGACTGATTGTAGGACACAGAACTTGACGACGCTGTTCTAGGCTCGCTGCCTAGTTGGGAGTACGGAATAGTCCGCGGGGGAACTAAACTGGAGATATAACATGAAGTCGCCACCCGGTGTGAACCGGGACAAAAGATTTAAGGCCGCACTCACCCCTCGCAAGGGAAGACCTCAAACCGTTGGGTTCGGAATGGTCCCTTACTTATGTCACTTGTGATGGTATAATTTGTGCAATAAATCAACCAAATCTATTCAATAATCATGTTCAAGAGTATTCAGATCTAACATGCATTCACTAAATAAATCCTATTCTAAGTTTGCTTGCTTGAAAGTAAGTCTTTAAACAGCAAACACAATTCCACGCAATGAGCACATTAAACCATAGAATCAACGTATATGAATTACCATTCAAACATATTGTAAACTAATCAAAATAACATCCATAAAGAATAACATAAATACGCTTTAAAAATGAATAACAAACTAAATTAAACCATGCTTTAAATAATAATAAATAAATAACCTATGAATTATAACATGCTCAAACACAAGTTCGGATGAGACGAAATATGTGTATCTTAAGTGGTACGTAGCATTGTATCCCGAGTGCAGACTGCACTACCATCCATTCGGAATCGGCTACGGAATTTACGTCCGGGTTTCCATCCGATATACCACAAAAAGGGAACACATATCCCGCTCATCCAACAATCACACCATGCCTCAAACGACTCTCATGCAATAATATTTTAAAATAAATAAAATAAACGAAAGATGATAAATAAAAAGGTGCCCTCAGGTCTAACCTCTTTTGTCGTCTCACGAAAGGGCGTTACACGTCCGTTGGAAGGGTGAATGATCCGCTACTTTTCCGATTTGCTAACTCAACGTCTTTCCTCGCTGTTTTGATGTTCGGGCCACTGTTTTCACTCAGTTTCACTGCTGTTTCTGGTCACGAATTAGGCTTGCTGTTTTGCGGCTTTTAGGGTTAAAATGTGGGCTATTTCGGTGGTAAAAATTGGGCATTTTTCATCGCTGTTTGTGGCGGTTTCTGGACTGTTTTAAGGTGCAGTTTTGGGACAGTTTTTGGACAGTTTCGGGACTATTTTGGTGAAGGGTTAAGGGGCTGGTTTTGGTCGTTTAAGGGGAGTTTGGCTCACGGTTTGGGGACCGTTTTAAGAACTGTTTGTCTTATTTTGGTGTCGATTTGTGGCTCATAGGTTCGTCTGTTTCCTTGGTTTGGTCGGTGATTTTGTGTTGATTTATTGCTTCACGTGAAGGCAGTTTGGTTGCTTATGCACTGAAGTGTGAGTGGATGATGAAGCTACGTGGTTTTGAGTGGGGTGGCAGGCTGTTATGTGATGAAAGTGAGTATGGTTTGTGGAGAGGCTGCTCGTTAATGTGTGATTATGGCGTGAGGGGAGGTGCTTTAGGTGAGTGGGCTGGCAGTGGTGTGGTTCGTGCAGTGGAGTGTCAAGGCAAAGTGGGGGCAAGCGTGAAGAGGCAGTGGCGTTGTTGAGGGCTGGACTTGTGTGTGAAGTTGAGTGAAAGGAGGGGTAGGTGGCCTTGTTTGAAAGTGAGCGTCTGTCTTTGTGAATGCGTGAAGGGCTCTTGTTCTCAGTTTGTTGACTGGTGGAGGCTGTGGCTGTGTGAATGGGGCCCGTCTGCGTGAGTTGGCTCAGTGGAGCAAAGGAGAAGTTTTGGTCACTGAAGGGGTGAGTCGGTTAATGGAGCAAGGTTGAAGGTGCTATGTGGCGGCAATGTGTGGTCTTGTTTGCAACTTGAAGATACCGTGAGTGGCCGTGTGTCCAGAGAGAGAGAGAGATGAAGGTCTGCGTGATTTGTTTTGTTGTTTAGGGTTTCGAGTGAGATTCAGAGGTGAGGGTGTGGTGTCGTCAAAAAGGAGAGGCCCCCTTAGGGTTTTTTTTTTGTATTATATTTATAGTGAGAGGGTAGGAAAATTACGGTTAAGTTTGTGCATGTTTTGAAAGGAAACAAAAATCAATTAATTTATGTGTGTATTTAATTTTAATTATTTAAGGCAACACATTCTTTAATTTAGGTGGTGAATTATTTAAATTAGGTGATTGATTTAATTTAATTAGGTTTAATAATTAGATTTAGTTTAATTGGATTTTAATTAGTTATTAAATTTAATTTCAATTTAATTAGTTTTGGTTTAATTGGTTTTAATTTAATTTAATTTAGATTTCACTTAATTTGTTAATGTGATTTAATTTAATTTAATTTAAGTTTAATTTAATTTGGGAGATGTGTTTTAAATATTTTAAATTTGTGAGGTGTATTTTAATTGGCTTGGGTTAGGTGTGTGCTTCAAAACGGAGGTCCAACAAGCGAACCCGAAGCGAAACAAGCGAGTTAAATCCGACCAAATGCTAATTTCCAACTTTACCCTTCCAACATCCGTTTCCCGCGGCTTTCACAATCAAAGAGGTAGTGTCTCCATACGAGACTCATCATCGGGACTTATATGCAAAAATGCAGTGCCTACACTGATACTGTCTCATATCATCTCAATCCAGGAACTAATCATAAGGACCTCCTATCATTTATACATCTAGGTGATCTAATCACAAATGATAAGAGTGCAATCTCCTTGTCACATAGTTAATTTGTACAACAACACCATGATCTGTACAAATAATGACGCTATGGGTCATAATTGTCCAACAGGAACCTTGTATGATGTGATCATATAGGACTGGACCAGATGGAAATGACATTCTTATAATATCTGTTAAACAAAGAAAGTTATTTCGATCTACTAAATGGTCATATATGGATTGATCTTAATCCTTAGTGTACTACGAACTCCTGCATGGAAGGCTATGTCATTTGATTTACAAAGGTGAGGTTGGTGTAGTAGTCTCGACCAATATCTACGTTCTTTGAGGGCATTGTCTGTTGTGTAGCTGGGAACGTTTTATATAGATATGGAGTTCACTCCGTCTTGCGAGAAGTAGATGAGTATCTTTCTTAAGAGTCTTTATATCAGGAATAGATAGATTAAAATTCATAATGGTTATGAATAAATCGTTCATTAGAGAAATAATGGTACTCAAGGTAAAAATAATTAGAGGGGTATAACAGATATTACGACCCGGCTCTAATTACGAGATACTCAAGAAGGGTCAATTCGTATGTAGTGACTATATCGATGGACACCGACTTGGTTCGGCTTAATATATCATCTGCGGCAACGAGAGTGCAACTTCGGGTTTTTAGTGGAATAATTCGGAGTTAATAATTCAGAATTTTTATTAAGAGCTTAATTAATATTTTGAGATTATTGGAGCTCGGAACCGTAGGTCCATTTGGTCCCAGTGCTAGCTCGATTTACTATAGCGGATTTAGTATAATTGGATAGTCCAATTATATACTCACAAAGGTATAAATATTATTAATATGATAAATACAATTATTTTGTCACACTTGAAACTTTATATTAAAAGTTAATATATGGTTTTTTATTAAATATATGATATTTAAACACATGTTATTTAATTATATTAGATATAATTAAATGGAAAATTTATGTTAGTAATTCTAAATTTTGGGTTTTGTAAACCCTGAGATTTAATTTAGAAGTTACAATTTTTAATAGGTATTTAATCTTTTGTTTTGTAACCTTTTTTCTATTAAGGAAAATAAATATTGATGTTACAATTTTTTTTTGATTCACACATGTGCTTAGCCGATTTTTACAAGGGTAAAAGGGGAATAGTTTGTTTTATTTTGTAAAATTAAACCCTAAGTATAAAAAGGAGAATGTGATTTTTCTTTTGATAAGATTTCATACTTGAACCATAGCCACATTTCATCTTCTTCTTCATTCTCTCAAAAGTTGAGAAATAAAAAAAAAACAATAGAAAAGAAGAAAAACAAAACAAAATACAAGTGTGATTAAATCTCTAAAACGTTTCGGGATTATTTTATGAGTCTTTCCAACATAAGTTTCCTTTGGTAACGAGATATAGTTCGGAAGACTTTGTGGTGTCGACAAATCTTCATCTTCATCTCTTTCTTGTTGTTCACGGCAATGAGCATTATTTTTGCTCATTGCCACCCCTTTACTTGGTGAAACGGAACTCGGTTTGGTTTCGTTTTAATCTAGTTTTTTTTTTGGGAACATTTTGTGATCTCTTGGGGCTGTGTTGAGGCAGTTTTCAAGAGAAAAATCAGAACTGAAACAGAGCCACTGTCCGCGCATTTCAGGGACTGCAACCGTGCACTGTGTGCGTATCGGGTCCAAAATAATCCAGTTTTTGTCCGTCTGTTCGGGGCTGTTCGGGGTGTATTATGGAGCTGTTTTGGGGCTTTAATTTTATCTAAAACTGAAGCAAAATTTCAGTGGGTGTGGCAGTAGCATTCGGCTGTTAAAGGAGAATGCAAAATAAATTTTCAAGTCCGATCCGTGTGCCTAAACCGTTTCCGCTGCTCGAGGAAAGATTTTCTTACACCTCATGATGTGCTTCCTGTGCAACTCTGATTTCATCTATAAGGGTGGATTTAACCGACAGGAGACAAGAAAACCCATCTCCATAAGTCTCTAATGTTATTAAAATTTCGACATTACCTCTAGTAAAAATCAAACCTAGATCAAAGTCCAGCACCTCGAGGTGACCTGAGATTAAATTCAAAAGCAACCAGCTCAACTCATGCAAATAGGCCTCCGGCCTGACAAATCTCAACTCAATATGAATAGGCCTCTAACTTGACATTAGACAAATAACTACAAACAACTACGTGCTCAGCACGATTTAAAATAATACATATGATACAAATAAATAAAACTAAAAATGTAGGAGCCCATTACATATTCCAGAACTATACAATGACTCAAGGCTGACTTGATTGCATCGGGGTGATCCGCTGTCTGCAAGACGTCTATGGAAATCTTCTAGCTCTTTAAGTCCAATGTGATCCTGCAAAACTAGCAAACAATCGGGGTGTGAACTATAAAGCTCAATTGTAACTCACGTCTTATATAAATATATCAAGTAACTGTAAGAACATAAATAGTAATTAGATATATGTGAATATACACAACTTATAAATCTCATCTCTACCCGATGGCCGTTTATGTATATTATACCTGGATAATTTACTCACTGTACTGAATGCAACATTATAGTAAACTTATCTTCTCGATTCCACACTATACTTCACATCTATGAAATTCTGGCATCTCTCAAACACAAATCTGGAAGTATTCAACTACATACATACGTACATACATACTCTTTTTTCCGCATTGTAGCTATACTTTATATACTATCAACATCAAACTCCTCCTAACCAGAACTAACATATTATCTACCAAACCACCCAAACCCGCGACTAAGGCCATCCCAAACCCATGGTGGTTTAGTTAGTTAAACTATGACTGTTTAATTCATATGGGTCACGTGAGCAAAAAACGCAAGCATTAGCTAACTGTGAGCTGTAAAACGTTTATTGAAACATTAAGCTGAAACCTCATACCTTTATACAACATAAGATATCGAAATTTGATTCAATCTATTGGAATATTCACAAACTACATTCTGAATGTAGTAAACACTCAACACTCACCCTTTACATTAATATCACGAATCGACCAAACATCTCAACATACAATTTATACATAGTACATACTTATAACATACTACCATCATACTTATCGAATCTGAACTAGACATAACTGAACTTTCATGTCAGAGAGAAACATATCCACCAAATAAGGAAACTAATTGTGCAAGGTCCAAATTCTGAAATCACACTATAATGGAATAATAACTACATCTAGCCCCGTAGGGCAAGCTATATGCAAAAGCTAGAATTTCTATATCTGAGAATCATAAAACTTTAATAGAAACTCTGAAAACTATATAGGTTTATAAAACAAGAAATCACATATGTTAGAAAACATGTGATGGTATACAAGATCAAGTAATGTCAAAATCATATACATGAAATTCCACTTTGGTACTCTATTGGAAAAAAAAACTTTTTTTATAAAAGTAACCAATTATGCAAAAGGATTATCATGAAAATCTTCATAGTTGGAAATCACATTAAACCTTCTAAAAATTCTTTTATCTTAAAACTTAAAAAGGCACTGTAATAACTTGGTGATTAGGGGCGTTACGTATCGCCATCCCCCTAAGCACCTGTATGAAATCCTCTGAATTTATCTTAAAGCTGTTTCTTTTGAAAACTCATTTATAAACAATCATTCTGAAAAATCATGTCTCTGAGAATCTATAGAAAACCTGACGCATGTGGGCGTTACGTATCGCCGTCCCCCCATATGCCTAACTAGTGTCTTGGGGCGTTACGTATCGCCATCCCCCAAGCCACCGTCTAGAGCTAAGTGTGCAAATCCATGCCATTGGGGCATTACATATCGCCTTTATCCAATGCATGCATCTATCCTGTCCCTGAATCTAGGGTCTAGGGGCGTTACGTATCGCCGTCTATTGGGGTTTTAGGCGATGGGGCAGCGGAATCGCAGTTCAGGCGAAATCATATTTTAAAACTTTTTCAAAATACCGAATAAATTATTCAATATCTAATATGAATAATTTATCCATATTTCACGTAAAACTATTTATTCAATATCAAATATCAACATAAATAAGGTTGAAACTTCGCGAAACTTTTACGAAAACCGTTTTTTCCGTAAAATGACGCAAAATGCGTTTTTGATCGAACCGACCACCCGACACTTATGGGGACTGCCCATGTCAGCTCTAATAGTGTCAGGGAAGATTATGGGTTGCCCGAACAGTGACAAACTCACTGTTTTGATAGCCGTCACCAGGTTGGCTCAAAAGTCACCCGATAACGCCGTTTTTGGCTGTTTTCTCTTATTTCAACTCCGAAAAACTTTCCGAAAATTGTCCAACTCCCAAAACACATCCATTACATTCATATGACATCAAAAACATCACATAACTTCCAGTTTGCACAGATATGATCCATAAGCCAAAAATTCCAATTTTCATGCTTCATATCCAAATTTTCAAGATTAATCTAATTAATCATAACACCAACCAAAGTCACCACATATGAACAACCCAAGAAAAATTTTAGGTGCCACAAGAGTTTTTATAACACTCTAGAATAGCAACACATCAACAATTGATCAAATTGGAAACTAATTACAATAATTCTTTCCAATACACTTCACCCATGTATTTATACTTCTATCTCCATCATCCACAAACAAAAGCCTCAAAAATTCAGAAACTAAAGAACCCTAGAACCATTCTAAAAATTCAAGAAAGCAAGAAATTAAATTTCAAGTTTAGGGTTTAGTAGATTACCTTTAATCTATTAAAATCCCAATTTTTTTTCTTGAATTTCCTTTGTTTTTTTCATGATTTATTCAAAGAAAATCCTAGGGCTAATATTGTAGATGATGATCGGCCATGGTGGTTCTCAAAATAAAGAAGAAATAATTCATTTTTTTGAAGACCAAATGATCGACTTTCCTAGGGACAAAAATGTCATTTTTGAGTTTTAATTAATTTGATTCAAATCATATTAATAATACATGCCACATGTTACCATTAAATAATTAACATGTGTGATAACACTTATCACAAATGAAAAATATTTAATAAATTAAATATAAAGTCAAAGTAGTCAAAATCCAAATTTAACACTTTAACCGTAATTTAATGCCAAGTGTAACCAATAATAATTAAATATTTTTCTTAACAATTATGAAAATTTATCAATTAATTATTATTATATATATGTATTTTATTTACATTAAATAACAAATACAAATATTTAATAGCATGTGTCAAAATCTCATTTGACGAATAATTAATTGTATCTAATCGTATTATGTATCAAATACAAATACACAATAATTATTAGCGGATAAAATCCTCTAATGCATGTGTTATCGTTTAACCGATTAAACGATCCGAATTAACTCACTTAATCCGTTGAAGTGTAATGAATAATACGTATTATTCATATCAAGTTGTCCAAGTGCTCAACAAGTACACTTCATATTGTGGGACTCTCTAAGTTTAGGTTTATCTGTCACGAAATCCAATTTCGTGTCCATAATCCACCCACTCGTGGATTATGACGATGACGGATAATCTCGCTAAACTATGCAAGTCGAGGTCATTTCATATGTATAATCCCTCCGTCATAGGCCATACATATTATACCTGGGATATAGATCAGAACGTCAAATCTGTTCGGTATAATATAGTCGACTTTCAATTTATGATCTCTAAATAACACTCGGAACTGATTTTCGAAGTTATACCACGGCCATGTTTTTTCTAGATCGTAACACGTGCGGATGCCTATGCCCGGTACACAGGACTGACAGATTCTATCTTGATACGCACTGGATATCATGAGCATCAGTCCACACCCAACGAACAGGTGGAGGTCTGATCATGAATAGATCGTTGACGTGACTGCCATCAAAGTGTGGAGGATAACTCATATATCCCACTTTGGTATCTCAAGTCGAATGACCACTATGCTCGCTCAACTCGTGAAGATTCATATTAACGTTGGTGTACCATTTATTAGGAAATCTTTAGTGAGTTGTTCAGTGTCTTATCAAATAAACACCTACATGTCTATATGAGTCTCCCAAGACTCATGGTTCATTGGGATAAACCATCGGACCGTGTCATGATATACGACATGTACTAGTTTCAGTGGATTTTACTAACCGACCCGTGTCAGTAAATCTTGACCAGGAACTTTATTTAAGGATATACAACTAATAATGCACTTCCCAATGTCAATTACAAACTACGTTGTAATTGCACATTATACTGTAAATCATAGGGTCTTTGTCTAATATGCATGTATCATTAAACCAAATTTAGCTTCGATATAATCGTAATCAGATATTTAATCGTAATTAGATTGAATAAGTGTATAAAAGACAAGGGTGCTACCATTAAATAAAGTAATATCATGGAAAATAGAATTGCTCGTATTTATGAATCGGACATAAATACGTTCCGGATTGGCACTCCGAGCACCAACCCTACCAATTTCTCCCACTTGCTTTAGTGCCAATCCACGATATCATATACACATCTCAATGTATATCACATACTCGTGGCCCTCAAGAGCTCACCAACACTCAAGAGGCAGGCAATAACAAGAAGACATGCTTTAACAAATTGAGTCTGTCCAACAAACCCAACCCTTTTACTTAGCCAGCAACATTCATATTTTGTAGAATCCAAATTCCACATCAATATGACTCAGATGTTATATCAGTATGGCGCTATAGCTACCAAGTTGTCTATGTATTTAGAGATCGAATCCATTAACTATAAGACAACCGCAAGCACTATACCAATATGAAAACTTCTAATCTATAGGGTCACTATGCAACTTCATAAGTCAATACTTCATAAGTTGCAACTGATTCCACTAGTTTAGTAGAATCAACGGTGACACTTCCACTGCATCTTTTCTGACTTTATATGACATAGACCATCTAATGTCATAATTAGGATCAAAACTAATTTTACCTTATGGTTGCAGATTAAATTCTCCATAGATAAGAAACTCGTTCTTAATATCTCAAAGATCACAAAGAACATGTTTCTAGACTCATCATATGGTTTACAACATATCAAAATAACTTGTAACAATTACGATTAAATTGATATCTTTAATCGCACATAATATAGTATTCATTACGCCATCATCCTTTGATGCATAATATTGACTAGACATTCTAATCAATCTCACTTTCGACAAAGGTATCATCCTTTACGAAAGATGAATACTATATATATAAGAGACACATTAACTGTCATACAGATAGTTTTACTGTGTCATTTATTAGATCATATCTAATATGCGATTAATGGGAGTATCTCATAAGTCTCTTAGTTTCATATCTTATATAAAATTTTATATCAAATATAACAGAGACTACTCCCACTGCTTCCACGGAGAAAAGAAGACTTAGGATATATAATACTAGAAGGAAATATGTACACTCCCACTGACCCTACTGACAAATACGTATTCTCTATACTTCGATAAAACTAGACAATCTGACTGATATAAAAAAGAGAGCACTGATTTTCGGAATTATCTGAGTCTACAATAGGCTCCATAAGTTAGTAGATCAAACTGTGATCTTAGCATAATACAAACTCTAGGGCCATTCTAGAATGTATTTCTTCAAACAAAGAAACCACAACGGATCTCTCATTCGAAGAAATCACTCAAGAACGCCACTTTGCATTCTTTAGCCAAAATACATAGTTAATATCAACATTAACCAACAGATTTTTAATTTTTCAATAGTGTGACTAGAGACAAGTTTCCTCAGAATCTATAATAGACAACTGAGTATAACTTTTCTCGTTGTCATACTATAAAGGTCAAACCCTTAACAAGCTCACTTCGCTTTTGTTGCGTAAACAATTTGCACATTTTATGAACAATTCATACCGTAAGCCTAATCCAGTTCAAAACTTGATCGTAGTAAGCTACGGACAATCTTAGATCTATGGTTCAATGCTAAGTTCCAGAATCGATATCAAATATCGCTCCCACTATAAGTTATATGATAATTTTCTTCAATAAGAAGGCATCAGAATCATTAAGTATCAAATACTTTGTAAATGATTCTGACATCCTATTAAACTTATACGGAAGTGGTCTAAAGGTCTTTCCATCTAATTAATTATGTAGTTCCATTACAGTTTATCACTCTCACATTTGACTTCACTAAGTCAATTCTTTTCTACAATCGTCAACATCCAATGTTAACTACCAAGTAACAAAATAATTTTATTACTCGGGATCGTAGAAAAGATATTCTATTAAAAAGAATACAATATTGATTGAATAGAATAAATGATAAACCTTTCACTCGTACCTCAGAGGCACAAGTACTTTCAATTATATAAACATTATACAAAAGAAAGATTCAAAACTGAAACTTTTCAAGATTCGAATTTTCTACCTATACATATCATATATGTAATTGTAGAAACGAATGGAACCTAAATTAAAGAGATGAATTAGTGTTACTGGAGCATAACCTCAAGAGTATTGAAAACCTATTCTGTAACACTCAATATCAACGAATCAAATCATATAAGGTTCGATCACTCATACTGACCAATTCCGTCAAAATGGAATCGCGGAAGTTTAATATTGAGTTATAATCATATTCATTAAATAATCTTATAACTAATTGCCTTAAATTTATGTGTATAATCATATCAAAACATCTTTGAACAATTCAAAGATTCACAATGAATTTTACAAATATATTTTTCAATACTTCAAATAGAATATTCTTGAACCATTCAAAATATTCTATCCACATTTCATTAGAAACATATTGAAAGTTCTCAAACCATTCAAGACGTTCAACATGTTTTCTATTAGAAACACGTAACTAAGTCATGACAATTCATTAACTGAGTTACAAAGGAAAGAAAACTATACAAGGCAATTTCTATTTCATTAAACTACATACATCCATTGTATTAGTCTAATAAATCTTATGGTCCAATGACGATCATTGGTTAAATGAGATTTAATCACATCCTGAATACAATATCCATTAAATGGTTAAGGATATGTGGTGTGAACTCATATCAGACCATCCTTTACCATAAGGATTGAGCATCTAATGCTTTTATGATGAAATCTCATAAAGCACAGTTCTAAGTTATTTACTTTACCGAATATTTTTCTTAATGTTCATCTTTCATCAATGACACTACTAGTCATATTAAAATATGTAACAAATGTTTATACAGAACAAGTAACTATCCAATATTTACAAGTTCTGATATCAAATATCAAAACAGTTATTTTAAATAACTAGACGGAAGATCTGGTATCCAATACCTACAGTTGTCGTATTGTGAGAATCGATATTCTCTATACACAACTATACACATCTCCTTTCTTTAGCTTTATAATTTGCATTCAATTATTCATAACAATTGCAAATGATTGATTCGCAAACTGTGTCAGACACATGACTTCTAAAAGTCGCTAAAGCCAAGAAACGTCATTAAAAGATAAACAAATACTAATGAGGTTTTCTTAATGCCAGTTAAGAATCTCAAGACATGAACTATTCAAGTCAATTCTTAATGCATAAGAAACAATTCTTACTAGACTATCATATCCAAACGCAGATATCCATTTAGATTACCTAACATGACTTAGTAACTAAGTCACAAACCATCTTGATTTTCAAGGAAATTGGAACAACAATTCCCGATGGTTTCAACTAATCTAACAATATCTAAGTCTACTGTCTTTCTAGAACCTATTCTAGAATTACGCAACCATAAGTAAAGTCAGAAAACCTATTCAAGTAATAAGCATGCATTGGATTAGAAGTAAAAATTCAATAAGCAATATAGAATAAAAGGAAAACGAAGCAGGAAATTCCATAAAATACGCACTACTTAATTTATGGATTTTTAACCAAGCAGTGTCTCCCACTACTTTACGTAATACCGTTATCCCCAAACGGACAACGGGAATTCAATAAGTAAATCAAATTCTATAGTGAGAGTAGGATCCCATGAATATATTTCGACTCACAACTTTGGCATGATCTCGCCTACGTATATTCATTAGATAGACAACTCTTTGTCAATCACTCACCAGTGACTCCTAATTTTGGTCCTGACTGTTTCTCGTTATGACAGCTTTGGCACGTTCACAAGGAGGCTATCAAGGCTTTACTTTTCAATGACAAACTCAAGCTACCGATGTAGTCTTGACAACTTTGGCACGTTCAGGATTTCCACTTTCACTTGAATTTGTCCAGTATAAATATACAACCGGTATGGATAATAATCCTATAACCTATACCCTCACAGCTTTGGAATGTTCTCGGATGCAGTTATAGAAAGATACCCATAAACCGTACTGACAAGACGGACCAAGAAACATGTATCTAATACACGTTACTTTACAATCATATTTAAAAGTGGGGATTTTCCTTTGGAAGCTATAATCTATATCAAATGCATAATTTTAATCTAAATCATTTTCTAAACATTTCAATTCTACCTTAGAAAACATAACACAATTTAACTATTAAATTTCAGTTACATTTCCGTTAGTGTAGAACCGAAAAGTAAAGAAACATATATAGATTCAAACATGTGGGAACATTAAAATTGGATTATATATCAAATATCAAACAGGAGTAATGTAAAGGATGAAGCATTAGACCTGCTCTGATACCACTTTTATTGGGGTTTTGGGTGATGGGCGCAGCGGAAGCGCGGTTCCGGCGAAATCGTATTTTAAAACTTTTTCAAAATACCGAATAAATTATTCAATATCTAATATGAATAATTTATCCATATTTCACCTAGACCTATTTATTCAATATCAAATATCAACATAAAAAAGGTTGAAATGTCACGAAACTTTTACGAAAACTATTTTTCCGCAAAATGCATTTTTGACTGAACCGACCACCCGACACTTATGGGGACTGCCCAAGTTAGCCCCGATAGTGTCAGGGCATTTCATGGGCTACCTGAACAGTGATAAACTCACTGTTTGGAGAGCCGTCACCCGGTTGGCTCAAAAGTCACCTGGTAACGCCGTTTTTGGCCGTTTTCGCTTATTTCAACTCTAAAACACTTTCCGACAATTGTTCCAACTGTCAAAAAACATCCATTACATTTATATGACATCAAAAACATCACAGAATTTCCAGTTTTCATATATCTGATCCAGAAGCCAAAAATTCCAATTTTCATGCTTTAAATCCAAATTTTCAAGATTAATCTAATTAATCATAACACCAACCAAAGTCACCACATATGAAAAAACCAAGAAAAATTCTAGGTGCCACAAGAGTGGTCATAACACTCTAGAATAACAACTCATCAATAATTGATCAAATTGGAAACTAATTACAATAATTCCTTCCAATACACTTCACACATGCATTTATACTTCAATCTCCATCATCCACAAACAAAAACCCCTAAAAATTCAAGAAAGCAAGAAACTAAATTTCAAGTTTAGGGTTTAGTAGATTACCTTTAATCCATTAAAATCTCAAACTTTTTCTTAAATTTTCCTTTGTTTCTTCATGATTTGTTCAAAGTAAATCCTAGGGCTAATATTGTGGATGATGATCGGCCATGGTGGTTCTCAAAAGGAAGAAGAAACAATTCCCCTTTTTGAAGACCAAATGATCGACTTTCCTATGGACAAAAGGTCATTTTTGAGTTTTAATTAATTGATTCAAAATCATATTAATAATACATGCCACATGGTACCACTAAATAATTAACATGTGTGATAAAACTTATCACAAATGAAAAATATTTAATAAATTAAATATAAAGTCAAAGTAGTCAAAATCCAAATTTAACACTTTAACCTTAAATTTAATGCCAAGTGTAACCAATCATAATTAAACATTTTTCATAATAATTATGAAAAATTTATCAATTAATTATTATTATATATGTGTATTTTATTTACATTAAATGAGAAATACATATATTAATGGCATATGTCAAAATCTCATTTGACAAAAAGTTAATATGTATCTAATCTTATTATGTATAAAATACAAATACACAATAATTATTAGTGGACAAAATCCCATAATGCATGTGTTATTGTTTATCCAATTAAACGATTCGAATTAACTCACTTAATCCGTTGAAGTATAATAAATAATTCGTATTATTCATATCGAGTTGCCCAAGTGCTCAACGAGTACACTTCATATTATGGGACTCTCTAAGTTTTGGTTTATCCGTCACGAAATCCAATTTCGTGTCCATAATCAACCCACTCATAGATTATGACGATCACGGATAATCTCGCTAAACTATGCAAGCCGAGGTTATTACATACATATAATTCCTCCATCACAGACCATCCATATTATACCTGGGATATAGATCATAACATCAAATCCGTTCGGTATAATATAGTTGACTTTCAATTTACGATCTCTAAATAACACTCGGAATTAATTTTCGAAGTTATACCATGGCCATGGATATACTAGATCATAAACACATGCGGATGCCTATGCCATGTACATAGGACTAACATATTCTATCTTGATACACACTGGATATCATGAGCATCAGTCCACAAACAACGAACAGACGGAGGTCTGATCATGAATAGATCGTTGATGTGACTGCCATCAAAGTGTGGAGTATAACTCATATATCCCACTGTGGTATCTCAAGTCGAAGGACCACTATGCTCGCTTAACTCGTGAAGATTCCTATTGACGTTGGTGTACCATATATTAGGAAATCTTCAGTGAGTCGTTCAGTGTCTTATCAAATAAACACCTACATATCCATACGAGTCTCCCAAGACTCATGGTTCGTTAGGATAATGTTGGACAATTATGACCCATAGCGTCACTATTTGTACAGATCATGGTGTTGTTGTACAAATTAACTATGTGACAAAGGAGATTGCACTATTATCATTTGTGACTAGATCACCTAGATGTATAAATGATAGGAGGTCCCTATGATTTGTTCCTAGATGGAGAATGATATGAGTCAGTATCAGTCCACGAAGGATAAATCATTAAAAATCCCTAGTCAGAGCATTGTCGAGATTGGACATCGATAAATGTGTAAAAGACTAGTATTGCACTTGTGCGCGTTGTGAGGGCATAACGACATAGTTCTCATATATTTGGGTATAGGATACTCATGCAAGTGTAATAGGAGGTTGTGTTTTACCGATGGTACGGGAAACAGCTTCGCTCTGGATAGACCTCCTCGGAATTCCATTGGTAGTATGACTATGTATCTATGGAAGTCCAAAATCAGGGTAGGTGTATTTGGTCTTAACCTGAGACTTGCACCGCTAATACTTGCGACAATCAATATACTTTGATTGCGGTCGTCCAAGACTTTAACAGGTTTTGTGTACGCTAATGCTGGGTATATTGAGAATCGTAGTGTGTTGGGTGTGATGTCAAGACGGAAGTATCACTCTAGTCATAGTGGAGATGATGGTCACGTAGGGTACGTGAGTGGTTCTCTTAAATGCTGCAGCTATCGGGATAAAATGACAAGGTCAGGTTTATCCGATTATAGAGACAAGTCACCAGAGATCCGATATATGCTTCGTACGGGGCATACATAATTCCAGCCCCAGGCCTAGCACGTGATCATCCGATACCGGATCAATATACACAATACTACGTATACTACGCCTGATATAGATCTTTTATTCCTATAAGGATATTTCCGGAGAATTAGGTAGGCATGGCGCTTTGCTAGAGGCCAACATTGTCTTGTAAATCGGTAAAACATAGTACTTGGTACTTACGTGTTCGGATAGTCCGACGACCGAATTTACTGCCGATATATTCAGGGATCTCATGGGTCGCTTCCCAAAAATTCACCGATGACGTATGAATCACACTCTTAATTAATCTGGGATTAATTAGAAGAGAGAGAAGATTAATCTGGGATTAATTACGGAGATATTTTATCTGGGATAAAATATCAATTAAAGAGAGATAACGATTAATTTGGAATTAATCGATTAATTAATATATTCGATATATTAAACGAAATTGGATTTCGACGTGGAAATAAAATTTCATTTTAATTCGGGCGAACGAATTAATTTAGAATTAATTCGTTAGTGACGTGAATAGTAATTATGCTAGGCATGATTATTTAATTAAATTAGATTTAATTACGTCACAACGGAAAATTCGTTATTTTGGAATTAGCGAACCCGAGCTCGAGACTATTTATGAGCGCATTCGTATTTCAAATTCGAGTGCGGCACACAAGTCAAATCAAGTGTCAAATCATTAGTCGCATCAAGCGTCAAATCACATGTCACTTTGAGTGATGTGACTTGACAACTTGATTGATTGATGATGTGATGTGAGTGGTTGGTGCCATTAAAGGCTTAACTTTTTGAAAGCCAAATTCATTCCAAATGAATTTGAAATTCACATTTGTGTATAAGATACACAAATTTGGAACAACCAAATGCAATTCTCTATTTCTCTCATCTCTCTCCATTCACGCCCAAGGGGCCAAAAACTTTATGGTTTGCTGTTAAAATCGTGAGCAGTGGGAAGCCAAGAGTGGGATTTTGTGGCAAAATCACAAGTGCTAGCACACTTACGAGACATGCAAAGGTGATAGGGAAGTCCACCCATGAGCCGAGAATCGTTCGATGAAGCTTGGAGCTTGATGAAGGACCAAAATCGATCCAAACCAGTGGGCTGTGAACTGCCACTGTCGAACCAGTGAAGAGGAGAAAATCATATTTTTGTTCGTCTCCGCGTCGCTTAACTGATCGATGTGAGTATTCGCAACTTCGTTGATTTATATTCGCACATATTTCATGATTATTATTGATCTTGGGACCTTAATAGAAACCAACAATGGCATCTAGAGCAAGGTTTGAGCATGAAAAAGTTTAGGGCTTAAAATTAGGTAAATTGATTTTAGCATTATTTTGTGAAATTGGATGAATTAATATGCTTAATTGATGTTTAATTGAATATTGATTGGATCAATTTCATGAATTTGTGTTTGGAACATTTTTCCCCAAATATTTGGTGTTGGTCGAATGCCTTAGCCCTATTTTGTCTTGGTGATTTTTTGATTTTTGATCATTGGATGTGTTAGAAATCATTCGGGAATGTTGATTTATGTCGATTGTGGATTTAATTGGATTGAAACCAAATCGGATATAATTTCCCCACAAATGCCGAGACTTTGAGCATGATTGGGTTTGATTTTTGATCAAAATGTGGTTGGACACTAATTGATGTAAATGAGCATGATTAATTGTATAAATTGAAGTTTTAGAAATGTTAATTTGAGTGATTAATCATGGATATACACTTTAGGTTAATTAAATGTGAAATTGGATTTTTTGTAATTTAATTATTGGGCCTTAAAATTGGATTTGGGCTTTTATAGTTGTTATTGGGTTTATTGGGCTTTGTTGTACAAAGTAAGGTTTAGGCCAAATGGATTGGATCAATTGGGCCCAAAACCACTTCCATAAAGCCCAAATGCGACTAATGAACCTTTAAAGTTTAATTGGGCCTAATGGGCCAAGATTGATTTCTAGGCTTATGGGGTAATTCCCGGATTGGATTTTGGTTATTCGATTTGACCCGAGTTGACCAAAAGTCCACGCCTTAAGAAATTAATTAAAAGCCCATTGGACTTTAATTAAATTGACGTTGGACGTTAAATCGGGCTTTGAGACCCGTTGCGATTAAATTTGGAATTTAAGTCGTAAAAGTTCATTATTAAAGTGTAGTATTTAATTTGGAATTAAATATGCGAATTAGAATTGAATGCATATTAATTTGGATTTAATGATGTAGTTTAATTTAATTCGAGAATTCGTACTTTGAGTACTTATTCGCAAAACGAGTTTGACTCGAGCAAAATCAAATCGTTGTTTGAACATTGGATGATCACTAATTATCAGATTAATTAATTTGATTAGATTGATTGATAACATGCTTGTGTGAATACATGGTTGCGATGCATGAATAATGTATATCGGATGGATATTAGATGGGTGGGACAATTTAAAAAATTGTAATAAATTTGATTTATTAATTGGACCTGCGTGTCCAGCCTTATTACCTCTCATTTCTTTGTATTATCTTCTCACCTATTCCCTTCAATGCAAATGAGGTTTCTTTAGAAGTGTAGTGTAACGGGTAGAAGCAAATACTTGTGCTACCGGGAGAGAGAAATGGAGAGATTTGATCTAAGATCAATGTGTAAAGTATCCATCCGTATATCATTATTATTTATTTATACACGCGCTTATTATGTGTTTAGAATGCATGTTTAAGGGTGTATGATGATGAGACCTTAACAAAGATAATAAATTGGTTGCCAATTTGCACTCGAAAAACCCTCGCAAAATATTAAACGTCTTTCCTTCCATTGAGTGATTCTCACTCAAGATCCGAGACTGGCATTGGCTTGTTGGCCAAAGTCAAGGCCTTTGTCCGTCGAGGATGTGTTTGAATCACGAGAGCTTTGTTCCATGTCAGTGTCTTGTCCAAGTTGTTTGTTGGCCAAAGTCAAGACCACTTCTTGTCCATCGACATTGATTACGAAGTTTTCCATGGTCAATGGGTCGCGCTTAACTGGGATCACTAAGTTTGTTATGCCAAAGCCAAGGCTTAGTTGATTCAGAGGAAAAAGGTTAGGTAATACATTGGAAGTATTGGCATATATAAGATATATGTTTCGGACATGTAGTCTCCCTACCGGATCTAGGAATTGGATTGGATCCAATTGATCTTAGAGATCTACCTAGTTAATTATCATACAATTTGTTGGCCAAAGTCAAGATTGTGTGATATTTAACGGGATCCTAGCCCACTAGGAAACACGGTTTCCCGAGTACTCGACAGAGGGTTTAGAGGCTCGCCGAAAAATAGTGGGAGGCAAGAATTGAATTTGCAATACTCGTTTAATTACTTGCCATACGCGCTCAAAACAAATATCATTCATCAAAGAAATTCAATGTTAGTTGGACTAATATTTAAATTTTTGTTTTAATAAATAGTTGGACTATATTCAAACTATTCATTTATAATTGATTTTATAATTGGATTATGGTAATCAATATAATTGATTTTAATCTATTAAATTATAGTTGATTAAATAGTTGGACTATTGTAATCATTATAATAAATAGTACCGATATCGTTGATTAAATATGTGGACTATTAGAATCAAGATAAAATTGAAAGATTGACATTTAAAACATAATCCTAGGGAAAATATTTTTAAATGGTTTAATTTTCAAATTGGGAATAAATTTCAGGATGGTCTTGGAAAATAATAAGTTACTTTATTGATAAAATAACATATTATGCCTAAGCCCCATTTAAGCAAATAGTAGAGCATAATTTTGGAAGATTTATGTGATGAAAAGCTTTAGTGCTTAATCCATTAAGCTTGTCGCAGTAGACTCCTTAATTTCTGAATCAGAACTAAGGATTAGATCCTTAAAGTATGATAATGAAATTGAAGGATCTTCATAAATCTATCTTTAGATTTTAGAAGTACTAAATTACAATAAATAACTATTGGAGAGTTAATGACTAATCTCAAGGAGATAAAGTCAAAGTTTGCAATTAGGCAAGTAGCGCAAGACGCACCTTACTTCGATATCTTAGAAGGCCAAGGCTTGGCCAAAGGCTTCTGGAGTGTTGAAACTGGCAAAGGCAAAATCATTATAATCTCATGGGAAGATAAATGACATATCCCAAAATGTCTGCCTAAATTGTGGCAAACGGGATCGCGGAAGCGTGACTGCCGTTTGGACAAAGCAGACAAAGGAATTGAAGGCGAGCAAGGCTCCGACTTCAAATATGATTGTCATATATATATATTCACTACTAGTATTAAAATTAGATTTTAGATACTTAGTGTGATATATATAAATATTGATGTTCAGAATCTACTATGAGCAGGATACTGACCTCAATTGAGATTTAATCTGTGGATTGAAACGGGATGAAAATCGCTGTTTTAACCGTAGATACCTAAGTTTAGGAACTACCTTCGGGGTGTGTACTTAAATTAGGAAACTGTTATAATGTGACTAGTTTGACTAGAAATATTATCTCTATATCAGTGTTTAACCCGCTGCGGGTGAACCTTTATATTCTAGAACACTAAAGTTTTTATTATATAAAGATGATATGAGATAAAACACATTTGATATGAATAAAAAATTTATATTTTGAATATAAATAAATCTCAAACGTATAACATGACAAACAAATAGCTCAAACTGATTTGATCAGAAGAAACTAATTGTGGCATTGTTGTCTGGGACACAATTAAACAAGAATCGTATATCCACACTTTTGAAGAGTGGGTACTCGAACTAATTTGATTCCATTTAAATAAAGTCTACGAATCTAGTTTATTGGGCAAAGTGCCTAAAACACTATTTACTTGGTAAAAGTGTAAAAGCCACCGATCTGTTAGCCCTAGTTCATAGTGAAGCAAGTGGGCCCATGTCTAGCTAGGCTAGAGGTGGATATGAATATTTCGTGACCTTTATGGATGTGGCATCGCGCGTTGTGGTTACGTGTTTCCTTTGAAACACAAATCGAAAACTTTTATAGTTTCGACACGAAATAGACAAACAGATCGGCTATAGTATTATACCGTCACGGTAAGACCGTAATGGAAAATACTTAAGCAATAAGTTTCTAAAATACTTGAAAGAGTAAAGTATTCTTTCAAAAGAGGACTCCTCCCGGAACATGTTAGTTTGACGGTATGTCCGAACAGATAAACTGAATTTTGTTGGACATGATAAGGTAAATCATGAGTCGCTCTGACCTACCATTTCCTTCAACGGATAAGCTTTGACAGTGCAGAACTTATTTAGAATAAGGTTCCATTAAAATCTGTTTGACAGATATCATATTAGATATGAACGGGAAAAGAAACCGGGTTTCTCATTCCTGTTAAATTTGGGAATGCTAGGCATATGTTTGGATGATACCAAACTAAAACCCAAATTGGATAAGTGCCAATTGTAGGTTATCCTAGGGATAGCATAAGTATAGTACTTATACAACTCACTAAGAGAACAATTAGATTGTTGTTCACCATACGGTTTTCCTAAGAGGAATACTGATATGCAGTGGTAAGTGGGAGGATAGTATAACTCGATGAAAATCGGTCGGAGTGATACTGTTCAAGGCAGTAATTCCTAATGGAACACAAATAGTTCATCAAGGATGAAGCTATATCATTAATCTTCAAATACACAAGAACCACGTATGTCAGAGAGAGTCAGAAAACAACCTGGGGTATGGGTTTCTGATCTCACCTAATAAAGATTTCTATTTTATTGAGGTATACCAACTGACTACGTATGAGGAAGTGATACAAGGTATCGACTCCCTATCATGGCAAAGTGTCATGAATCCGAAATGGATTCCATGTATATCAACAAGTTTGGATACTAGTTGATGTACCGCAAGGCATTGTGCCTATTGGTACTTTATTAGTTTTCAAGGAAGACATACATGGATGGCAACATACCAACGTATAAAGCTACGCTTTTAACGGAAAGGTATCGTTATCAACATTGTGTTGATTACGATTCAACCTTTTACCTGTTTCCACGGTAAATCCATTTGGATAATGCTTGCTGATGCTGCATGTTTCATTTATGAAATATGGCAGCATAACGGGAAAATCGCTTTCCTGAAAAGGAAACCTTTTAGAGGATGTTTACAACATCCTGTCGGTTTTTTCGTACCAAAACCCGCAAACAAGGTTTGCGGGTTATTCGATCCATGTTTGGATTGAAGCAAGCATAGGTTCTTGGAATTTTCGTTTTGATGTAATCATAATGGTGTATGATTTAATTCAAAACGAAATGATATGTATATAAGAGGGTTAGTGGGAGCGCACTGACAATAAATGTCCTATAAAATAATGATAATATGTCATTTCTTGGAAATGATTATTCCCATAATACAATCGGCGAAAGCTTGGCTTTCGATAAAACTCTCTGAAAATTCGTACATTGAAAAATATACGTTACCTGGTGTTTCATACGCTTTGAGCATATGGATTCACAAATAGGCCAATCCGAGTGATAGTCACTGGATTGATATTAAGAACATACTTAGTATCTTAGAGAACTAAGGATGTTGTCTTAATCTATGGAGAAAGAGAACTTGAAGTGACTGAGATCACTGTAGCAAGTTTCCTAAACCGATAAAACGAATATAAGTCGCAAACGGTACTATACAGTTTGAAAAACGGAACAGTGAGTTGGAAATCTTCCAAGCATGATACTATTACCGGATAAACAACAAATGCGGGTTATTGCTACAGCTGAGGCAGCAATAGAAGCCATCTAGGTCGATTACAAATCTAATTAGATTAGATATAATTCTGTTAGCAGATGAGCTAGGCTTGAGTACAGGCTAAAGAATTAATGGTCTCATCAACGATCCAGATAAATACTTCAACTATTCATCTGATTCGTTTGGATTATACATCGTGGCGATGTGATGATCGAATAAATTGCATCAGATGATAATCATGCAAATCCGCTGACGAAAGCCTTTTTTCAGCAGTTTGAGCCAACCGTACATAGTTCGGGTGTCAAGCACTCGAGTGACTGGCTATAGGCCAAGTGGGAGATTGTTTGACAATTATGACCCATAGCGTCACTATTTGTACAGATCATGGTGTTGTTGTACAAATTAACTATGTGACAAAGGAGATTGCACTCTTATCATTTGTGATTAGATCACCTAGATGTATAAATGATAGGAGGTCCTTATGATTTGTTCCTGGATGGAGAATGATATGAGATAGTATCAGTCCACGAAGGATAAATCATTAAAAATCCCTAGTCAGAGCATTGTCGAGATTGGACATCGATAAATGCGTAAAAGACTAGTATTGCACTTGTGCGCGTTGTGAGGGCATAACGACATAGTTCTCATATATATGGGTATAGGATACTCATGCAAGTGTAATAGGAGGTTGTGTTTTACCGATGGTACGGGAAACAGCTTCGCTCTGGATAGACCCCCTCGGAATTCCATTGCTAGTATGACTATGTGTCTATGGAAGTCCGAAATCAGGGTAGGTGTATTTTGTCTTAACCTGAGACATGCACCGCTAATACTTGCGACAATCAATATACTTTGATTGCGGTCGTCCATGACTTTAACAGGTTCTGTGTACTCGAATGCTGGGTATATTGAGAATCGTAGTGTGTTGCGTGTGATGTCAAGACAGAAGTATCACTCCAGTCATAGTGGAGATGATGGTCACGTAGGATATGGGACTGGTTCTCCTAAATGCTGCAGCTATCAGGATAAAATAACAAGGTCAGGTTTATCCGATTATAGAGACTAGTCACCAGAGATCCGATATGTTCTTCGAATGGGGCAGACATAATTCCAGCCCCAGGCCTAGCACGTGATCATCCGATACTGGATCGATATACACAATACTACGTATACTACGCCAGATATAGATCCTTTATTCCTATAAGGATATTTCCGGACAATTGAGTAGGCATGGCGCTTTGCTAGAGGCCAACCTTGTCTTGTAAATCGGTAAAATGTAGTAGTTGGTACTTACGTGTTCGGATAGTCCGACGACCGAATTTACTGCCAACATATTCGGGGATCTCATGGGTCGCTTCCCAAAGATTCACCAATGACGTATGACTCGCACTCTTAATTAATCTGGGATTAATTAGAAGAGAGAGAAGATTAATCTGGGATTAATTGCGGAGATATTTTATCTGGGATAAAATATCAATTAAAGAGAAATAACGATTAATTTGGAATTAATCGATTAATTAATATATTCGATATATTAAACGAAATTGGATTTCGACGCGGAATTAAAATTAGATTTTAATTCGGGCGAACGAATTAATTTAGGATTAATTTGTTAGCGACATGAATAGTAATTATGCTAGGCATGATTATTTAATTAAATTAGATTTAATTACGTCGTAACAGAAAATTCGTTAATTTGGAATTAGGGAACTCGAGCCCGAGACTATTTGCGAGCGCATTCGCATTTCGAATTCGAGTGCGGAACACAAGTCAAATCAAGCGTCAAATCATTAGTCGCATCAAACGTCAAATCCCATGTTAATTTGAGTGATGTGACTTGACAACTTGATTGATTGATGAAGTGATGTGAGTGGTTGGTGCCATTAAAGGCTTGACTTTTTGAAAGCCAAATTCATTCCAAATGAATTTGAAATTCACATTTGTGTATAAGATACACAAATTTGGAACAACCAAATGCAATTCTCTCTTCTCTCATCTCTCTCCATTCACGCCAAGGGGCCAAAAACATTCTGGTTTGCTGTTAAAACTGTGAGCAGTGGTTAGCTAAGAGTGGGATTTTGTGGCAAAATCACAAGTGCTAGCACAGTTACGAGACATGCGAAGGTGATAGGGAAGTCCACCCATGAGCCGGGAATCGTTCGACGAAGCTTGGAGCTTGACGAAGGACCAAAACCGAGCCAAACTAGTGGGCTGTGAACTGCCACTGCCGAACCAGTGAAGAGGAGAAAATCAGATTTTTGTTCGTCTCCGCATCGCTCAACCGATCGATGTGAGTATTCCGCAACTTTGTTGATTTGTATTCGCACATATTTCATGCTTATTATTGATCTTGGGACCTTAATAGAAACCAACAGATAAACCATCAGATCGAGTCATGATATACAACATGTACTGGTCTCAACGGATTTTACTAAACGACCCGTGTTAGTAAATCTTGACCAGGAACTTTATTTAAGGATATATAACTAATAATGTGCTTCCCACTGTCAATTACAAACTACGTTATAACTGCGCACTATACTGTAAATTCTAGGGTCTTTGTCTAATATACACGTATCACTAAACCAAATTTAGTTTCGATCTAATCGTAATAAGATATCTAATCGTAATTAGATCGAAAAAGTGTATAAAAGACAAAGGTGCTACCATTAAATTAAGTAATATTATGGAAAATAAAATTACTTGTATTTATGAATCGGACATAATTATGATCTGGATTGGCACTCCAATCACCAACCCTAACACCATCCCATAGCCCTGAAATCTATGGTCTTAGGGCGTTACGTGTCGTTGTCCCCGAAGACACTAAAACTATGATCTTAGGGCTTTACGTATCACTGTTCCCATAGTCCTGCTCTACATGTTCACATGTCATATCCTTCAATTCCATATCTGTACCAAGTTACAACTGAGGTGGGTTTTTCCCCTATGCCTCCAAAAACCATAAAATCATGCTTTAAAAGTCACAACTTTACACAACATTTCTCAAATCATTCTTATTTATAAACAACTGGAAATAAATTGGCTAACCCATTATGTTCTAAAAAGTAAGTCTTGAATCAAATGAATTAAGTAAAATCAACTTTGAAAGGTTTGATGCTTAGAATACCAATTTTCTTATGTATTTCCCAGTAAATACTTCTGTAACATTTTATTATAAATAAAATAAATAGTTTCTATTATATATAACATCTCTTTTTATATGGTAAAGACGTAATAGACCCTAAAATGATTAGTTATGATACTATTGCAAAAGCGTCCCAACTGATATTGAGTTGTATCATGATGTTGTCATTTTTAGACAGTTCCTGGTCAAGGTTTACACTACTTGGTCAATAAAATAAACCCGTTGAGACTAGTACATGTCATATATTGGAATCTTGGATTCCAATGGTTTCTCAACGAACCATGAGTCTTGGAGACTCATATAGACGTATAGGTATTTATAGCGGATACACACTGAACGACTCAACAAAGATTCTTAATAGATGGTACACCAATGTCAATAAGAATATTCTCGAGTTGAGTGAGCATAATGATTCTTTGACTTGAGATACCACTGTGGATATATGAGTTATCCTCCACACTTAGATGGAAGTCACGTCACCGATCTATTTAGATCAGACCTCGGTCTGTTCGTTGGGTGTGGACTGATGCTCAGGATATCATGTGTGTGTCAAGAAAGGATCCGTTCTGTGTATAGAGCATAGGTATTCAATATGGAATTAGCAATCTGTTAAATCAATGGGCCTATGGTACACTGTAGAATTAGTTCTAAGTGTTATTAAGAGATTGCTAACAGAAATGTCGACGTGATTATATATATATAGAGATTTGACGTTTATATCTATATCTATGGAATAATTCGGATACCTATGACGGAGGGATTATACGTATGCAATGACAGTGACCTGTATGGTTCATGGATTTTATCCGTGCTTGTCATAATTTACGGGTGGGTAGATTATGGACACGAAATTGGATTTCGTGACAAATATGCATGAACCTAGAGAGTCTCGCTAATGAGATATACCCGTAGAGCAATGGGGCAACTTTTATGAATTATACTAATTATTTATAAATCGTTTAATGACTATACGAAAAATACATGCAAAAGGACCTAATGGTCATTTCCTAATTAATGTGTATTTGTATTTAATATTTGATTAAATACACATAAATTAAATATCAAATTGTGATATTTGACATATATCATTGATATATGTATTTTGATTATTTAATGTAAATATAATACATATATTTAAGATATTTGTATTTATTTATTATTTATTTAAATGTTAAATGATTAAATTAATTAAATTGAAAATATCTTAAGTAATGATTCACATTTTAAATGGCCTAATATGATTAGATACACTTGTTATTTTTCATTAAATGCTTTAATGATAAAAATATCAAAAGTCAAGTATATCTTTTTCATTTAATTAATTGAAACAAAAATTTAAATATCTAGATATTATTTGCTTCTCAATTTTCAGCCAAGTGAAACATATACAAAAGTGTTTGGTTTTCATTTTTTTTTCATAACAAGAAGTTACCAAATATATTACAAAGTAAAGATTGAGAGAAACTTGAAGAACAAAGGAAAAAGCTTTAGGAAAATTGGATTTTGTAAGTATTTTCCAACTTTCTTCGACTATAAAATTGTTTCTATGTTTCCAGGCTTCAACATGTGTTGCTTAGAATTTTCTCTACTCTTTAAATATGTAATTAAATTGGTTAGAACTTGTTTGAAAGATGTTAGCATGTATAATTAAACAAAGTGAGCTTATAATTATTTAATAAGCTTTCTTTTGATTAATTAGTAATCAAGTTGCCATTCTAGAGTTTTAAGGCCATTGATTTATGACCTAGAATTGTTCTTGTGTTATTTCAAGTGGTGAGACTTGTTTTGTGTGTTAAAGAATTGATTGAAGTGTTGGATTTATTCAATTTAGTGTAAATTGATCAATTGGAGTAATTTGTGAAATTAGGATTCTTAACCTATTCCATTTTGGGACTTTTCATATACGTGATGATTTGTGATTTATATATGATGTATATTAAATATGGGATTGATTGAATTTGATATTGACTTGTTTTGAACAAGATTGGACTAAATTTAAAATTTAAATTCCTTAGGTGCTTTTCGGCAATTTTGGAATTTAGTGGAGATTTTGTTGTAATTTGTATTTTGATGTGTTGGACATGTTAAATACATCTTGGTAATGATTTAGAATCATTTAAAATTATATTTGACAATTTGAGGACCAGAATGAAAAAATGCAAAGAATTGGGGTAATTCGGCAATTAATATGAAATTTGAATCCTTGGGTAAAAATTTTAGATTTTAAGTATTGATTAATTAATAACCTGAAAAAAATTTTTGAAATCGGAAAATATTGATTTTCCGCGTTCCGCTGCATTACCCGGTAATACCCCTATAAAACCCCACAAAATGGTATCAGATCGAGTATGATTTTGAACACTCGATATGATTATGTCTTTAAATTCAATGTTTAATCTAATATTTACTTTATGCATGCATGTGTTCATTAATTTGATTAAATAAAGTAAAAACATCTTTTATGGAAAAATCCATATTTGAAAATAAGATTTTATATTTAATATGTATTTGATGCATATTAATTGGTCTGTCTTGTCAATACCGCTTATAGATAAATAATCTACGACTATATCCGAGAACGTACCAAAGCTGTCAGGATATGGTCGGTAGGAATTTATCTGTACCAGATATATTTTGATATTAGGTGAATTCAAGCGAAAGCGGAATCCTGAACGTGCCAAAGCTGTCAGAGTTATACAAGTATCTTGAATTTATCATTGACAAGTTAACCTTGGTACGCCTCATTGTGAACATGCCAAAGTTGTCACAACGAGAAACGACAAGGACCGAAAACCCAAGAGTCAAGGTGAGTGATCGGCAATGAGTTGTCTACCTAATGAATATACATAGGTGAGAACGTACCAAGTTTGTGATCTGTAATATATTCATGGGGTCCACCTTTCACTTTTATTATTATGATTTGATTATCGCATGTTTTGTATTCTGTATGGGGATTACAGTTTGCATGAAATAGTGAGAGGGTCATTTTTTAGAATAAAAAATCCATGATCTATTTAATGATTTTGATATAATATGAAACGGTTTTGTCTGCTAACCGTTGATTCATTGTCTATTTGATAGATTTACGATGGCGGTGTTAGTGTTCCTAGAACATTCATAGGATCTAATAAGCATGAAAACATTTCATATGATCATATAAGGTGCGGAATAAACTTACAATGATGGATAGAGCTTTAAAACTTTTGAGAGGATGAACTCCAAGTTCCAACCTTTTGATGATTCCAAGCTTTTGATGATTCCAGCTTTTGAGTAGTTTCCCTTTTGATGATTCCAAGCTATTGAGTAGTTTCCCTATCACCTTTGTCAACTTCCAAAGTGCTAGCTTTAGTTGATTTGAAACAAATCCAAGTGAGGAGAGGCTTGAGGAATTCGGCCAAGCCCTAGGGAGTTCTCTAGGGTTTTTTAATTTTCATCTAATGAATAGTGTTATGTAACAAGTGTAGAGAAATTCCTTTTTGTTATTCACCTTTAGGTAAAACTATTTCACCCTTTTTACCCTAAACTTTGTAGGTTTGGTAAATGGTTTACAAAAAGTAAAACAAGGTGGTTGAGTGGTTGGTGGCTTGGCATAAATGCCAACTACCACCACCTACCACACATGTAAGTGGGCCCCACATATTTTAATTCAAAATCAAATATCTCTACGAACATTTGCCGCGGCTCGGTTCCGTTTAATCCGATTAAACGAACTTCCGTCGTCAAATAATCAAATCTAATTTAATTAAATATCGATGCCTCGTAAATATATTACGATCGTCGTTTACGATTAATTCTAAATTAACTCGTTCGTTCGTATTAAGTCCGACTTTAATTTCGTCACGAAATCCAATTCGTATTAATATATCCGATATACTAATTTTAGCCCATTTAAATAAATTAAATAGAAAAATCAAATTTAACTATTAAATTTATTTTACCGATTAATTCCAAATTAATCGGGTTCTCTCTCTACTGAACACATTTAATCCCGGATTAAATAAAGCCCTAATTAATCCCAGATTAATTTTCTCTCGCTCTCTATATTAATCCCAGATTTAATTTAGTCAACTATCATCGGTGAATCTTTGGGAAGCGACCCAAGAGACCTCTGGATATGTTGGCAGTAAATCCGGTTATCAGACTATCCGATTAAGTGCGTACCTCGTACCACGTACTAACCGATTTACAAGACATGGTTGGCTTCTAGCAAAGCACCGTGCCTACCCAATTCTCCAGAAATATTCTTACTGGAATATATAATCTATATCATCGTAGTCTACGTAGTATTGCGTATAGCGATCCAGTATCTGATGATCACATGCCAGGCCTGGGGCTGGAGAAGTGTCTGCCCCGTACGAAGCATATATCGGATATCAAGCAACTAGTCTCTTTGAATCGGATAATCCTGACCTAGTCATATTATCCCGATGGTTGCAACACTTATAGAGAACCAGTTCTGTATCCCTGCGCGATCATCATCTCCATATGTCTGGAGTGATACTTCCATCTTGACATCACACCCAATACACTACGATTCTCAATAGACCCAGAAGAGGCGTACACAAAACCTGTTAAAGTCCTTGACGACCAAAACTAAAGTCTACCGATTGTCGCAAGTACTAGCGGTGCAAGTCTCAGGTTAAGACCATATACACCTACCCTGACGCGGACTCCCATAGACACACAGACATACTACCAATGGGATTCCACGGGGTCTATCTAGAGCGAAGCTGTTTTCCGTACCATCGGTAAAACACAACCTCCTACCGCACTTGCATAAGTATCATATACTTAAATATATGAGAACTATGCCATTGTGCCCTCACAATGCGCACAAGTGCGATACTAGTCTATTCCGCATTATCGATGTCCGATCTCGATAATACAACGACTAGGGATATTTAATGATTAAACCTTTATGGATTGATACTGTCTCATATCATCTCAATCCGGAACTAATCATATGGACTTTTATCATTAATATATCAAAGTAAATAAATTACTAAACGGTAAAAGGGCAATTTCATTACTACATAGTTAATTTTGTACAATAATACAATATCATTTACAAAATAGTGACGCTATGGGTCATAACTGTCCAACAATCTCCCACTTGGCCTATAGTCAGTCACTCAAGCATCTGATACCTGAACTATGTATATGTCGCTCAAACTTTTGCTGAGGCAAAGCTTTCGTCAGCGGATCAGCTAAGTTATTATCTGATGCGACCTTCTCGATCTTCACATCGCCATGATGTATGATCTCACGAATCAGATGAAAACGTTGAAGAACATGCTTGGACCGTTGATGAGACCGCGGTTCCTTAGCCTGTGCTATAGCCCCGTTATTGTCACAATACAATGGAACGGGCTCAGCTGCCAACGAACTACTCCTAATCCAATTAAGAATTTTCGGATCCAAACTGCTTCCTTTGCTGCTTCAGCTGCAGCAATATACTCCGCTTCTGTTGTTGAATCGGCAACAGTATCTTGCTTGGAAGATTTCCAGCTCACTGCTCCGTTATTCAAACAAAATATGTACCCGGATTGCGACTTAGAGTCGTCTTTGTCGGTTTGGAAACTTGCATCGGTAACCCATTACCTCAAGTTCTCCACCTCCATAGATTAAGAAAGTATCCTTAGTTCTTCTAAGATACTTAAGGATGTTCTTAACCGCCATCCAGTGACCTTCACCTGGATCGGCCTGATAGCGACTACACATGCTCAAAGCATGGCAGACATCAGGTCGTGTACATATCATGGCATACATGATCGATCCGACTGCCGAGGCGAACGATATCCGACTCATGTTGTCTCTCTCATCTTGAGTCTTAGGACACATGTCCTTAGATAGATAGACACCATGTGACATTGGCAACAGTCCCCTTGGACTGATCCATGTTGAATCTCTTCAACACTTTGTCAATATATGTATTCTGGGAGAGACCAAGCAGCTTTCTAGATCTATCCCGGTAGATCTTTATTCCTAGAATAAAGGCTGCTTCTCCAGATCTTTCATGGAGAATTTCAATGAAAGCCAAGCTTTCACCGACGTTAACATGGGAATGTCATTGCCGATAAGCAATACGTCATCAACATAAAGGACAATAAAAGTCAGTGCTCTCCCACTAACCTTCTTGTATACACAAGGATCATCTTCGTTTTGAATGAAATCATATTCTTTTATGATCTCATCAAAACGTTGGTTCCATGACCGCGATGCTTGCTTCAGTCCATAAATGGACCGATTTAACTTACAAACCTTGTTTGTAAGTTTAGGCACGATAAACCATCAGGCTGTTGCATGTAAACATCCTCCAAAAGGTTTCCGTTAAGGAAAGCGATTTTTAACGTCCATCTGCCATATCTCGTAATCGAAATATGCAGCTATTGCAAGCATTATCCGAATGGATTTAATCATGGCAACGGGTGAGAAAGTTTCGTCATAATCGACACCGTGTCGTTGAATATACCCCTTCGCTACAAGCCTAGCTTTGTACATTTGTACGTTGCCATCCATGCCAGTCTTCTTCTTGAAGACCCATTTGCAACCAATAGGCTTTACGCCTTCTGGTGCATCAACCAGTGTCCAAACTTGGTTGGTGTACATGGAATCCATTTCGGCCTTCATGGCTTCTTGCCATAAAGTGGAATCGATACCTTGTATCGCTTCCTCATACGTAGCCGGATCGTTATCCTCAATGAGATTAATATCTACATGAGGTGAGATCAGGAACCCATACCTCTCAGGTTCTTTCCTAACTCTCTCCGACCTACGCGGTCCTTGTGTAATCGAAGATTGTGGGACAGTCTCATCCTGGATGAACTGTTCATGTTCCGTTGTGGATTCAATGCCAGGAACAGTATCACTCGATTTTCATCGAGTTCTACTTTCCTCCCACTTACCACTGCATTTTGAATTCCTTCTCAAGGAAAACTGCATGTAGAGCAACAAATACTTTGTTCTCTTGTGGGTAATAGAAGTAATATCCTTTGGTTTCCCTAGGATATCCTACGAATAGGCATTTATCCGATTTGGGTTCAAGTTTGGTACCTTCCAAACGTTTGACGTATGCCCAGCATCCCCAAATCTTCAGGAATGAGAAAACCTGGTTTCTTTCCTGTCCAATTCATATGGAGTCTGTTGTACAGACTTTGACGGAACCTTATTCAAAATAAGAACTGCACTGTTTAATGCATATCCCCAGAAGGAAATATGTAGCTCAGTGCGACTCATCATAGACCTTACCATGTCCAACAAAGTACGGTTTCTCCGTTCAGACACACCATTTAATTGCGGTGTTCCAGGAGGAGTCCAATGTGAAAGAATACCATATTCTTTTAGGTAATCTAGAAACTCATTGCTCAAGTATTCGCCACCACGGTCTGACCGTAATGTCTTAATACTCTTGCCAGTCTGTTTTTCAACTTCGTGTCGAAACTCTTTGAATTTATCAAAAGTTTCCGACTTGTGTTCATAAGATACACATAACCATAATGCGATGCATCATCCGTAAAGGTTACGAAGTATTGATATCCACCTCTAGCCTGGCTAGACATGGGCCACATACGTCACTATGAACGAGGGCTAACAGTTCAGTGGCGCGTTCACCTTTACCGCTAAAAAAAGATTTAGGCATTTTGCCTAATAAGCAAGATTCGCAACGTCATATGAATTTGGATCAAATCTGTCCAAGTATCCACTCTTCGAAAGTGTGGATATGCGAGTCTTGTTTATTGTCCTAGACGACAGTCATATAATTTATCATCATCAGTATCACTCATTTTAAGCCTTTTGTTTGTTACATTATATGTTTGAGACTGATTTATATTCAAAATATAAAGACCATTATTTGCATCAGCAGTGCAATTTCCATATCATTTTTGTATAAATAACACCCAGTGTTTCTAAATGCAAAAGTGTACCCACATTGGGTTAACATGGATACAAAATAATGTTCCTAGTCAAACTAGGTACATAATACAATAATGAAGTTCAAGTACATGCCCCGAGGGTAGTTCTAAAACAAAAGTCCCTACAGCCAAAACAGCAACTGGTGTCCCGTTTCCGACCCGTAGATCAATCTCTCCTGAAGTCAGTCTCCTGCTAACCTGCAGATCCTGCACATCAGTACATATATGAGTACCACAACCAGAATCAAAAATCCAATTTTTTAAAACTAGAAGTAGCCATGTTTATCTCAATAACAAACATACTTGAGGCAGGTGCCTTGCCCGCCTTTATCTCCTTCTGGATCGCCTTGTACTCGCGGCAGTCACGCTTCCAGTGACCCCGCTTGCCACACTGTAGGCATACATCCTGAGACTTGTCCTTTGGCTTCCCAGAAGCCTTTGACGCCTTGGCCTTGCCCTTTCCCTTATACTTCTTCTTCTTAACACCACCAGTTGCCTTAGGCCAAGCCTGGCAGATAGTGATGTTTGAGCAAAATGCGCCCCGCGCTTGTTGCCCTTGAGAAGCTCCTTCTCAGCCTCCTTGAGAATTGATAATAACTCTCCAAGAGTATCATCAGTGTTCATCAAGTTATAGTTATGATGAACTGTCTCCAGGTATCGGGGAGCGATTGTAGGACCATGTCCACAGTAATCTCAGCCTCCAAGACTATCCCCAGTTTGGCTAACTCATCAATGTCAGCAATAATCTGAACCACATGGGATTCAACAGACATGCCTTCTGACATGCGTGAGCGGAAGAGCGTCTTCACCAACTCATATCTCTCCATCCTCTTGTTAGAGCGGTGGAGATCGTGCAATCTTGCCATCATGTTATAAGGATCCAAGTCCCTATTTTGACGACAAAAATGTTGAGTCATAGAAGCAAGCATAATGGACTGAGCCGTGTCACAGTCATTGCTGTGAGTCTTCCAAAGCTCCAGCTCAAGTGGCTCAGTGGGCTTAGGCCCGAGAGGTGTCTGTATCGTATACAGTATCCTCTCTGCCCCAAGGACTATCCTTAGGTTCATTTCCCAATCCGAAAAGTTCGTGCCCTTAAAGACATTCTCTCCCCTGATGAATGTCACGGACATTCCCTTTTCTTGTCATCTTAACTACAATAGTCCAACTATTTAGTTAACGATAGATGGGTACAGTCAAACTGTTACAAGAAAAATAACATTATATTAGTCCAACTAATCATTTTAATTTTGACGAAATAAATTTGAAAGCGCGTAAAACTAAGTATCTGAATGAAATTGCAAATTCAATACTAGCCTCCCACTATTTTTCGTCGAGCCTCTAACCCTCTGTCGAGTACTCGGGAAACCCAGTTTCCTAGTGGGCTAGGATCCCGTTAAATAACACACAACCTTGACTTTGGCCAACAAGCTGTATGAAACTTAACTAGGTAGATCTCGAAGATCAATTGGATCTCATCCAATTCCTAGATCCGGTAGGTGGACATCCAAGTCCAAAACATATATACAATATATATGCCAATATATCTAATATATTTTCCTAACCTTTTTCCTCTGAATCAACTAAGCCTTGGCTTTGGCACAACAAGCTTAATGATTCCAGTTAAGCGGGACCCATTGACATGGAAAGCTTCGTAATCAATGTCGATGGACAAGAAGTGATCTTGACTTTGGCCAACAAATCACAACTTGGACAAGACAATGATATAGAACAAAACTCTCATGATTCAAACACATCCTCAATTGACAAAGGTCTTGACTTTGGCCAACAAACAATGCCAACTTTGGATCTTGAGTAAGAATCACTCAATGGAAGGAAAACGCTTAATATGTTTTGAGGGTTTTTCGCGTAATTGGCAACCAATTAATTATCTTTGATTAGGTCTCATCATACACCCTTAAGCATGCTTCTAAAACATCATAAAGCGCGTAAAGTAAATAATAGCGATATGCAGATGGATATATAACAAATTGTTCCTAGAACAAATCACTCACTTTCCTCTCCCTCCCCGGCTAGAACTATTCTATTCCTACTCCTACCCATTACAAAATACAATAAAGAAACCTCATTTACATTGAGGGGAATAGGTGAGAAGAGAATTACAAGGAGTAAAGAGATAAAAGGCTGGACACGCAGGCCCAATTTAATAAATTCTAAATTTATTACAATTTCCAAAATACCTTCACCTTTCTAATATCCATCCGATATACACTATTCATTCATCACATTCATGTAATCATACAAAGCATTATTACAACCAATCTAATCCAATTAATTAGTCTTTATTATGTGACCATACAATGTTCAAACAATGATTTGATTTGCAACAGTCAAACTCATTTAAGAATAAATACTCAAAGTAAGTATTCTTGAATTATATTGAACTACAATTTTAAATCCAATTTATTTGTATTCAATACTAATTCCAATTTAATTCCAAATTAAATACATACACTTATTTATTTGCCTTAAAGACTTGGATTCCAAATCCAATCTTAATGGGTCTCAAAGGCCCACAACATCCAATGTCATTTTAATTAAAGTCCAATGGGCTTTTAATTGATTCTTAAGGCATGGGCTTTGGCCATAATGGATCAAACCAAACCCAATGCCAAGGCCCAATAGGAATCACCATATTGCCAACAATCAATTTAGGCCCATTAGGCCCAATTAAAATCTTTAAAGGGTCAAGTGATGTATTTGGACTTAATGGAATTGGTTTTGGGCCCAAATGGATCAAATCCAAAAGTCCAAAACCAAACTTGGTCAAATCAAGCCCATTAGGCCCAATTACACACTTTTAGCCCAACTCATTTTAAAGGCATATATTAACATAATTATAATATTCCAAATATCACAATTATTTTAATTAAAGTGTATCAGCCATAATTAATTAATTAAACTCAATATTTCCAAAATATCAATTAACTTAATTAATCATGCTTAGTCCAATAATTCATGCTTAACACAAAATCAAGCCAAAACACATCATTGCATGCTTGACACAAATGAAACCTAAAATCATCATTTCATGCTCAACATGCACTTTGATTTTAACATGAACATTATTGACATTGATTCTAATCAAATTAAACCAACTATCAACATTTAAACATGCATCTAAACATATTATTTCATGTTACAAAAAATGAAAAACTGCAGTGCATATTACAGTGAGTTTCGGCCTCCATAACCATTTTTTATCTTTTGATTCTTTTGATTTATTTCAAATCTAATCATGCATAACTCTAAGTTATCATGTTGTAAACATACTCAAAGCATCAATTTTAAAGAATCATGCTCAAATCATAAAAGCCCCAAATTTTAGGTCCAAGAACCCTAGAATTTTTCATGCTTAAATTAGGCTCATGATACCATTGTTAGTGTTCCTAGAACATTCATAGGATCTAATAAGCATGAAAAACATTTCATATGATCATTATAAGGTGCGGAAAAAACTTACAATGAGTGGATAGAGCTTAAAACTTTTGAGAGGATGAACTCCAAGTTCCAACCTTTTGATGATTCCAAGCTTTTGATGATTCCAAGCTTTTGATGATTCCAAGCTTGAGTAGTTTCCCTTTTGATGATTCCAAGCTATTGAGTAGTTTCCCTATCACCTTTGTCAACTTCCAAAGTGCTAGCTTTTAGTTGATTTGAAACAAATCCAAGAGAGGAA
>SKCR01035638.1:0-50459 GCA_019454045.1 Zanthoxylum bungeanum | reverse complement strand
GGAAACTATAATCATGTATCATCCATATACACAATCACATCATATATAAACAGAATCCAGAAAAGTCCACATCTGTGAGGATATCTCCACAAGATATGGGGACTAACTGTACATGGACCATATCTTAGGGTCGTAACAGGATATGTGACAACTGTACATGGCCCATAGGGTAAGCCGTATGCAAAAACTAGAATCTATGTGTCTGAAAACTGTAAAATTTAAAGTCAACTTTGAAAACTGGATTGGTTTTATAATTCAGGGAATCTCAACAATTAGAAGATATTGAAATCTGCTGTGAGTAAAATCGAGTTTGAAATCTTGTGTTTGTATACAGAATCAACTAGTGTCGAAATCCAATATATGAGGTTCTAATATCGAAATACGTTGGAAATTAATGCTTTTATAAAAATGAACAATTATGAAAATGATTTTTATGAAAAACCCCAATGAAATTGATGAAATCAAAAACTCATGTGCTATGGAAAACTGTAAAACCTTTATGGCAACTTTTTAATCCAGAGAACTGTAAAACTCTGTGTAATCCTTAAAATCTATGTAGTTAGAATATCATAAAGCTTTTCGAAAATCATTTTTCTGTATTTGGATACCTTCATAGATTTTGAAATCGTTTTTATCTGAAAACCTTAAAAAAGGTTTCTGAAAAAAATTTCTCTATAATCCTGATGGTTAAGGGTGTTACGTATCGTCGTTCCCCTAAACACCTAACTAGTGCCATGGGTCATTACGTATCTCTGTCCCCTATGAAACTGATACTGAGAACCAAGGACATTTCGTATCGTCGTCCCCTCGGTCCCGAATCTGAACTGGAGTCTAGGGGTGTTACATATTGCCGTCTTCCTAGCCAAAAATTATCTCTACCCATGTGCACATGGTCTCTCTCTAGGTATGCAAAACAGATGTGCATCATCATAACAACCATATGAACATGTATATCGTGCGATGCAATGCACTGCAATGTCATTATCTATATACAAATCAACACAACGTACCATAGTCAACCATGAACTGATGACAACATAGTCACCCAATACATACAAAGTGGGCACGTGCCCCATCTCAACAATCACATCCATATGCAATATGCTCACACATAGCATCACATCTTATACAACTAGATCCTCACTCGGATCAAAACTATTTCGACCCAAAAATAAGACTAAAATCCATTTAGAAATATCTATGAAAACGTTTCTAAAACTCATGTAGGAAAGTTCGGCTTTACTTCAAAATGTTCTAAACTTTAAATCTGGACCACAACGGGCAATGTACTATACATACTAAGGTAAACTTGTATAACACATCACATCAAAGACTCAATTAGATATTGAACATCCAACATGTCATCATCATCATCATCACACATCATATACACAACGACACACATAATCCTATGTGGAGTTTGACTAATCTTAATAATACTAATAAAGTAATACATGTTATTGTATCAAACTCCAAATCCCAACACTGGGATGGTCACAGCTATATCGGCACCGTAGTCAACAGTCGATTACATAAACTAAGAATCCATATATAGTAGATACGTTATAGTTATCGATCTAACATTCTTATAACTTTTATCATCTACTCTTTATATCTGTCATAGGTTACATACAAACGCACACACATGCTTATACTCATATTTTATATCTCACCATCGTTATTCTACTATGCATTTATTTATACTGTCACTGACATCATCCATTTTTGTCTCTAATAATATGTAATAATGCATTCTAGTTTAATTATACTCACTCACACAACAGGTATCTAAGACTATCCACCCTACTACAATATTTATTTATGACAAACCAACAGTGAGGTACTTAACTAGGGTCCCATACTGGTCTTTCTCTTTCTCCATATGTAACAGAAGATGTGGACGGTTAGGACCGTAAATCATGGAAAACTAACTGATTGCATAAATTTCTTGACTTTCTGGGAACATCCAAAATACGTCCGTTTTCAACGATTTCAATTTCCTTACTCATAATTCATCCAATAAAATATTGTGGATGAATCCAAAACTTTTCGGATCTTTCCCATTCTACCCAAAACACATCTAATACCTCCATTATATCATAATACACTATTTTATGTTAATCCAGCAGCTCAAATATGCAAATTACGCATTTTTAGAAAATCTTCTGAAACGTTTACGAAAACGTTTCAGAAAAATTCTGAGCCCTCCGAACCTCTCCGGAATTACTCAAATATTATCATATCATCATAATTAATTTCATTAAAACACAAATACTTGTGGAACCTGATTTTACCGAAACTCGCTTTACTTATCAGATCGATCTAATTCTCTCCGATTTTGCTCGGATTCTACAAATAGATCATATTCAAAATATTCTATTATAATCAATTCAATACACATCAATACATTACTCTACGAATCTACGGGGAGCATCTGAATATAATACAATAAACTTGAAAATAACGACTTTTTATTGGGATGTCTTAGCAACATTCTGAAGGTACCGACAGATTCCCTATGGCCCTACGAACACGTAGGAATCAATGTAATTCGAATCAAAGTTACAGGGAAAATGAGTCACTATTCACCCAAATCTTTCTCTCTCGATACATGTAAAATCAAGCACCGTTACGCAAAATCGACACCACAACCTTGTCGTACTCTCCGAGGTTTTCGATTTGGTCGGCGGCTCAGTATGTGAATATCAACGACGATCCAGGATCAGAACACTTATGCACTCACGTCTTTCCTCTATTTTCATCATATTCCGGTGTCCACAAGGCCGTCACCGGCCACCAATGGACGCATATGGCTGGTCGGTCTCGGTGGGACCATCGCACCGGCCGGTGGTGGCTAGATGGCCAACTGGCGAAACCTCTCATCTCTCACGCATAATAGAGGGTCGAGTGGGGCTTGGTGAATAACTCATATCCTTTTGTAGTTCGTGAAAGTTTGGGATATATATAGAATATTTTTTGGAAATTACAGACTGACCCCCATGAATTTACACCTAGGTCCCTAAAAGTGTACTTCTTGGGAAATTCATATTTTTGGGACTCTTTTGTTGCGAATTTCAAAAAGTACTCTACACGAAAGTTGTTTGTCTTGGGAAAATGAGTCTAATGGTTTAAAAATTAGCTATATCAGAGTTTTTGTACTATTTTTAGAGTAGAAAACACAAACTTTCTTCATATAAAATAATGTACATAATTTTGTGAAATCAGTTCTTCCAAATTACACGATTTCCAATGCAACAAATCTCCACTTTAAAATATTTCGAGCTATATTTCAATACTTAAACTCTTATTCTCTAACATCGTCTCATTCCGAGACCTGATCTGAAATCCCAAAACCTTCCGGAAAATTTCTCAAATTTTCGGACATTTCAATTATCCCATCCTTATAAAAATTTCGTCCTCAAAATTTATTTATCCTTATACTCGTTGATCTGATTCACAACGCATACACGAAAACTCTCTAATCCATTTCTAGAAACTGTATAGCTCTATTCATTATTCACATACTTACCTACTCGTGCTAAGGGCTAACCATTTTCCATATCTATTATTTTCAATTGTTCGTCAATGGTAAACTGTACCTACTCGGTTCTTTACAAGAGAATCTAACTAACCAATAACTGCGAGGGTTTAACACACCCTGCTAACTTTGAGCACAAATATAGGATTATTCTGAATCCTTAGTCTTAAAGGTCTCAAACACGTGCCTTAGGTTCGCTCCGTCTGGCCTTACAAGGGCCCAATACTATTACTATATGACTAGGGGTGTGCATTAATCGGTTTTAACCGATTAACCGAACCATTCCGACCCATTTTTTTTTAGTACGGTTTGGTTAATTCGGTTAAATCGGTTATTACGGTTAAAAAATTTTAACTTTTTCGGTTATTCGGTTCGGTTACGGTTATGAGATTCGTATAACCGAACCGACCAATTACCGAAATTAAACCATATATATATATATATATATATTATATATATATATATATATATATATATATTATATATATATTAGCGCGTGCGAATTCTTTAATTTTTTAGAGTTAAGATAGTTTGCATGTAAACTCTTAATTGGTTGTAGTTATATTGATTTGATAATACTACCCGAAAATTAAATTGATAAAATTCAAATGACAAGCTGCATTAACAGCTTGATTTTGACTCTTTTTAATTTCTCTCAAGAATTTAAAAGTAAAAATACATAAAATTTAAAATTTATAGATTTTGCATCGTGGTGGATTCGTGACCTTAAAATTTCTAACATGGCAGGTTTGAAGGAAATCTGAGGTCGTGACAATCATCGAGAGTTTAAAAAATATTTCACTCGCATGTAATTAAATATAGATATATTTAATCAAATGTTAGTTAGAATCGGTATTTTTAGAATCGGATATGTGATCGAATTAGTAATCCAAAAAAATTAATGCGTCAGTGGTTCGACCGGTTGAAACGTTCCGAAAAAATCGGTAGAACCGACCTACATCATATATAATTTTACTAATTAAAAATTATTAAAAAATATTAAATTTTAATTTATTGGATTGGTTAATAACCGAATTAACCATAACCGACCGAAATATAATGGTTAATTGGTTAATGGTTATGTGTCATAAATTGGATAAATCAGTCACACTTTTATTTAACGAAAATTTCGGTTACTGTTAAAAAATCAAGGATTAACCGACCGAACCGACCAATGTACACCCCTATATATGACTGCTTCTGGCCTCAACTCAAGGTAATCTGTTCTAATACGGAAGCAGCTAGTCTATATATATTATACTAAGTCATCTACAGACTCCCATACATTTGTATTGGGCACTAAGTAAAAAATCATCTCATACTAAAGGAAACATCCATATCACTTACAAAGGCCTACGTGATCTATAAAGAATATAATACATTCTCTAACAGTCAGACACCCCACAGTGCAGTCACTGACTCTAGACCATGTTACTGACTTTTAAAATATGCTTTGATACCAACTTTATAACATCCCGCCTGAATCAGGATGTTACCGGCAAGAGACATGGAAATCCCATCTCCATAAGCCTCTGATTCTGCAAAATAATTCGGCATGGTCTCTGTAAAAAATCATGCAACCTTGATCTAGTTAAGTACCCCAGGATAACTTGCCATGCAAATATACACAATCCAATATACACAATGGCCTCAAGCCTGCAACTCAACTCATAACTATGCAATAACGTGCTCATGACGTAGATACAATACATGATGTAATTCTTTTACAACTAGGGTGGGGAAAACCCAGAACTCAGCTCAAGACTACGAAAAGACTTTATGACATCTATGACTATAATTGGGGTGATCCGCTGTCTTCAAATTCTTCTTCAGAAATTTACGGGATCATCAAATCCATCACAAACCTGCAAAACTAAAAAACTGTTGTTGTGTGAATTAAAAATCTCAATAAGTATCTCACACCTCAAGTAAATGTCAAATAAACTATTAAGACATAAATAGTAAACACATGCATGTAAATATACAAAAAGTTTATAAATGTCATTTCATACTAAAGCCGTATACATATGTTACACTCTAATAACTCACTCATTGTAATATATATGACATTGTTGTAGACTTATCTTCTGGATTCTATACTGTACTACGATTTTACGGAATTCTGACATCTCACATACACTAATTTGGAAACCTTCAACTGTATACTTACTTTTTGTTACGTACTGTAGCTATACTTAACATACTAATGACATCACATTTGTTAGATCAGAATTAATTCATTAACTACCAAACCGCACAAACCTGTTGCTAAGGCCAACCTAAATTATTGGTGGTTTAGTGAGCTTAAACTATTTATGGTTACTATATATGGATTGCGTGAGCTAAAAAAAAGTAAATGTAAACTGATTGTGAGCTGTAAAACTTATACTGAAATACTCAACTAAAACCTCAAACCTCTATAGCGACACTAGATACCATCACTCGATCCATTCTGATAGAGTTCTCATAACCCGAATCCAAGATGTGATGACCACCTCACACCTAATCCTGAGCCTTTATTTTTAATCACAAATCAACAATGTGTTTAATCATATAAATCATACAAAGTAAATAACTGAACCAATGCATCTGCTTCCTATTCATGTCACTGGATCTAAAAATTGATCATTTCTAAAAGCATATGTTTTTTCTGAGATGTTGAATCTGAAAATCTTTCTTTGAAAACTAGAATCCTGAAACTATAATTATGCATAATCTATATACACAATTTGTAACATCTGGTAACCCCGACGACTTGTACGTTACCAGAAGTTGATGACTATTATATTTTCGGAGGCATAATACTTAATATAAATCATGTTCGAGCAAGTAAGTGCTCATAAAATGACATTTGGGGCATTCGGTAATTCCTTGAAATTCCGATGCGGAACTCAGCTTACGTCCCATCCCGAGTAGCCTTTAGTAATCAGGCTGTAACATTTTTATACGATCTCCGATTTTTATGAACTTTATATTTCGGAAATCTAAGACCAATATCTACAACTTCTGCGTTGAACTTTTTTCCAAATTCGGACCAGAAGTAGGTCAAAAATCATAATTTCCTGGACTACTACAGTAAAATTTGGGAATTTACTAGAAGAGTGATGTGGTATAATCTTGGCCACCCATCTCATGAAAAGAAATTAGCTCTTTGCCTATAAAAAAGGCATTATTTTCCCATCCCTCTGAAGATAAATAAACATGAGCAAAGTAACTCCAAGGCTTCCCCAAATTTTCTTCAACTTCATGAAAATTTTAAAGGAATGATGGTGAATTTCGAAGCTACTCTTGGTCAAGTAAGTCCCATTTTCTTCTTTCTTCTCCTTATTCAAGATAATAAACTTCCATTTTTCACTTGCATGTTCACACTTAGGAACCCTAAGAATTAGGGCTTTGTGATTTGAGAAGTTTGAGCATAATACAAGCATCAATACATGCTTATCAGGGCTTGGTTAGTGTGCATTTTGAAGGTGTTATGAGGGTATTGTCATGTGATAAAGTTTTGGGTGTAAGGATATGAAGAGGAAATTGTATTTTATGAGCTAATGATGTTAGATTATGGTTTGTGCTTGGATTAGGGATTTAAAATGAGATATGTTAAGTTGAGTTGTTGTATGTTATTGTAAGATTGGAAAATGGAGTTGAAGAGTTGATGATGATAGGTAATGTTTTCGGATGAGCGTCGCGACGCATAGCTCTTGGCATCGCGACGCGTGATGAAGGATTTCCCTATGTTTCTATTTTTTTGAATGAGCGTCGCGACACCAACTAGCTAGCATCGTGACGCGACTTCAAGAAATGCTCTATGCCCAATTCTGTTTGTGGGCGCATCGCGACGCCAAAGGGGCAGTGTCGCGACGCGAGGCCAAGTTTCAGAAATCAATTTTAGTTCATCTTAGTTTCACCCTAGCGTGTTAGAGGCCACCCTAAGGGTCTCGTATCAGCTCGCATACACACGTTACATCATAATATAAGTATCATAAATCCTGAAGTGATAACAAGTGTTCAAATGGATAAATTTAACCTAGTTCCGAAGCATATTCCACTACTTATATTCTAATTGAGTTTCTCAATTATAGATTATCGCAGGAACCGTAATTCCCTTCGACGAGTGGCATAACACCAACCAAATTTCAAACCAGTGAGTGGACACTCTCTTTCTAAGTTGATTTTTCATTCATATTGTTTTAAGTAAAGACTTACTTTTCAGCATATAGGGCCTTGGCCAGATTTACTTTCAGTTGATTTAAGAAAAAGTATGTTTAAGAAAGATTTGATATAAATAGCTTGAGTTTTATGATTTTTGGAGGCATGGGAAAAACCCACCTCAGTATGTAACTTATGGAATTGACGGATGACATGTGCACATGTAGAGGACTGGGGAGATGGAGATACGTCAGACCCCAAGATCTTAGTTCAGAACTAGGGATGACAGATGCCCCTAGATCCTAAATTCAAAGCTTGGAGGGTAGTATAGATTCGCACCCCCAGTTCTAGTTCAGTGGCTTGGGGGACAATGATACTTAACGCCCCAAGACCAATAGTTTCAGGGACAGATAGTTGCATGCTTTAGGGGACGGCGATACGTAACGCCCCCATGCGTCAGGTTTTCAGAGACATAGATCAGTTTTCAGAAATAATTTTTAGATACATATTTCAGAGATAGTTTCCAGAGAGAAGTTTTCTAGAAAGGAAAGTTTTCAGAAATGACAAATTTATAAGAGACTTTCAGAAAAGATAAATTTTACAAAAAAAAAGTTTTTAGACAAGATTTTCGGAAAAAAAGTTCAGAGTTTTCAGACAAGAAAGAGTTTTTATATAAGATTGTTTCATGTGAGGACTTTGGTTTTAGAAATAAGCATTTTCATAAAAGTACTTCAGTATTCGTTTTAAATTGTCCACTCACTTAGATCGTTCAAATGGTCTAACCCCCCACTCCCAGTTTCTCTGCTTTGTAAGTATTCCCGGAGGACGAGATCGAGAGGAAGGATACTGATGGCAATCTCTAGAGGGATTGGTCCACTAGGTCGAATCAAAGTTCAATTCAGTCAGTGTTAGAAAATGTCATGTATCATATAGTTTGTTTAGTAAAGTATACACATGTAAAGAGTTATAAGTATTCATTACTAAAGTTGAGATGTGTAGTGAATTTGAGTATTTAGTTGAAAATCATTATGCATTTATGATGTTAAGTTGGGCAACGATCATGTGCATGAGTCTATCCATGAAATGAGTTTAATATTATCAAGAAGTCAGAGACTCAGGGGAATAAAACTGTTTATTCCCTGCCGGTAGCATCTCCAAATTGGGGATGTTACACAATCACAACATACATGTAGGAGTGAAGCGGGGTTTACCGCTATGCCTATGATGTTCGGCGACCACGACACTGTTGGGCTCACAGCCCATAGAGAGTACGGATTAGCCGGCGGGGACTAAACCAGAGAATGAAGGAGTCACCACCCAGTGTGAACTGGGAAAGATTTAAGGCCGCACTCACCCCTCGTAAGGGAAGACCTCAAACCGTTGGGTTTAGAATGGTCGCTTACTTATGCTAGTATAATGTACGGGTTCAAACAATGGTATAAACAAATCTTATGCAGTTCATGCAAGGTAATTCAAATAAACACGAATTTGCACACCCATAAATATTAATAGAAATAATGTGGCTCCACCCAAAGATATAATTAAATCACTCATGCATAATATAAAGCGACTGATTAATGAAATAAATTAATATGAATGATGTAAAATATAAAGAAGAGGAAAAGTATAATGCAATGTAAATAATTAATCACACACGCATAATGGAAAATGAATAACTAAAGAGGTAAAAAGAAATGCATATAGTATAAAGAAAGAGGTCGACGCATATATGAGTATTTCCCGAGTGGCATGTGGAGTTGTATCCCAAGTACAAACCGCACTACCGTCCATTCGGATTCGGCTACAGAATTTACATCTGGGTTTTCATCCGATATACCGCAAGGGATAATAACACACATAATCATCAATGCAATGTAAACGGACAAAAAAATAGACGCGAAATAATATAACAATGCATATACGTATAATCATCAACGTGAACAAACATAGACAAAATAAAGGCGAAATAATAAAATAACAATAAAAGTGAATAAATAGATAAAAAAAATAAATAACAATATGCCGAAGAAGAAATGTGGCCAGGGATTTGGCCATTTTGATGTAGGGCTTCGCATACCCGGCTGGACGTATTTCACGTCCAGCCAGGCATGCAGTGTCCGGAACTGTAAAAATAAATATGGTAAGGGTGCCCTCAGGTTTTACCTTTTGAGTTGCTTTCTCGGAAGTGCGTTAGGCCATCGCCGGAAGGATCGAAGCTTGGTTTCAAGGTTTGGTTCGGTTTCTGGTTGCTGGTTCACTGTTTCTGGTTGCTGGTTCACTATTTCTTGTTGCTGGTTCACTGTTTCTGGTTGCTATTTCTGGTTGCTGGTTTCTGTTTCTGGTTTCTGCTTCGCTATTTCTACATTCTACTTCGTTGTTCTGGTTTCTGCTTCGCTGTTTCTGCCTTCTGCTTCCCACATCTTTCACGTTCTGGTTGTTTTTTTTTCTCTTGGTCATCTTTTTTTCCGGTGATTCTCTCATTTTCCTTCCTTTTTGTTGTTGTTGTTGTTGTTGTTGTTGTTGTTTTTCCCTATATTTTTCGTTGTTATTGTTTTTCCCTCTGTTTTTTTTTTTCGGTGCTTCTCCATTTTTTCTTTCGGTGATTCTCACTCTTTCTTTTTTTCGGTCATTGTTTTTTTCTTTGTGTTTTTTCCCCTTTCTTTTATAGTTGCTGCCCCCTAGGGTTTTCTTCAAGTTGTCGCCACTCTCTCTATGGTAGCATATCTCATTCCTTTGTGTCAAGATCCTCCATCTCCATATAAAGTGTTTAAGGGATCTATAAGGGAAACTCAAGTCACTTATACTAGGAAGTGAGAATTCTTTATAGTTTGGGTCTAGGATCTTATATATTTGGCAAGAAGGGGATTTCAAATCTTTGTTAAGTTTGGCAAGAAGGGGATTTCAAATCTTTGTTAAGTTTGGCAAGTGATGAGAGGATTTGCGTGTATGGTGTTTTGGGCTGCATGGATTGCATGGGCCGATTGCATGGATTGCATGGGCCGATTGCATGGGCTGCATGGGCCGAGGCTAAGGTTTGAAGCAGAGGCTTGACTGAGTGAATTCGAGGTGGGCTAGTGAGTCCGAATCCGATGAGGGACTAATTTTGGAGGTTTTCCTTCATTCCGGTATTCATTTTTCGCAACTTCCGTAACTTTTAGGGTAGTGCCTCCACACGAGGCTCAACATCGGGTTCATGCAAAAATGCAATGTCTACAGTCGTCCCCACTTTGATGGGGCTTGTGCAGTGTGTGACAGTGACAAACTTATCAAAGTCATGCATGTATTTTTTTACTTACCTGATCCGTCCTCATTCTCAAGGCTCTTTGCTCGTCCTCATTCCCGAGGTTGTTCTCCATTCTCGGAGTTCCTCTCCATTCCCGGAGTTCTTCATCCTCATTCCCGAGGTTGCTCTATTCCTCTCCATTCTCGGAGTTTGTCTCAATTCTTGGAGTTGCTCGTCCTCATTCCTGAGGTTCCTTTCCTCTCCATTCTTGGAGTTCTTCTCCATTCTTGGAGTTGCTCATCCTCATTCCTGAGGTTCCTCTCCATTCTCAGAGTTTGTCTCCATTCTTGGAGTTGCTCGTCCTCATTCATGAGGTTCCTCTCAATTCTTGGAGTTGCTCGTCCTCATTCCCGAGGTTGTTTCTCTCCATTCTTGGAGTTGCTCGTCCTCATTCTCGAGGTTGTTCCTCTCCATTCTTGGAGTTTCTCATCCTCATTTCTGAGGTTCCTCTCCATTCTTGGAGTTATTCGTCCTTATTCCCGAGGTTCCTCTCCATTCTTGGAGTTTGTCTCCATTCTTGGAGTTTCTCGTCCTCATTCCCGAGGTTCATCTATTCCTCTCCATTCTCGGGGTTCGTCTCCATCCTTGGAGTTGCTCGTCCTCATTCCTGAGGTTCCTCTCCATTCTTCGAGTTTCTCATCCTCGCCGCTTTTTCTTTTTCTTTAAAGCCTGCGAACACAAAACAAATATTGTGTGTATGCGACATGTGTGCATGTATGCATGGATGCATTCCCTACTCTAATGGGTTTTCTTTGTCCTATTGGCTTGATGTCATCCTTGGTTAGGCATTCCTTGCGCTAGAGGGTTTTCTTCACCCCTTTAGGAATCCTTTTGGCTTTTGGTGCCCTTTGCATATAAAAAGCTTTGGTCGCCCCATTGGCCTGCTTACAGTTTCCTACTGCCAATTCTCCTTCGGTGATTGCTCAGTTCTCTTTGGTCCCATGGATCAAGATCCCATTGTGTCCCTTATACGCGGGGTGGTAGACTGGTCATCCCCAGACCTGGCCCAACTTTCTACTCTCTGCTACCTGCACCGGGTCAATATGGATTACGCCTTTTTGAAAGCGGCGTCATCCTTTTGGGATACTGAAAATCATGACTTCTGATTCCCAAATTTCGAAATATGCCCTTTCCCTGAGGAGTTTACTGCCATTTTCGGCTTGCAATTTTCTCTTACTACCCTTCCGGCGATGTCGCGTTTCTAATGTCAATACCCTCGGGAAGCCTCTGAAGCTTTCCTTTGCTGTCCTGAAGATGCGGAAAAGATGATGCCTTGTGCTTCGTCCATTGAGTTACATGTCCTTCTATGTGTATCTTCCAGGATGGAGGTAGGGTCCCGTCCTTGGAGGAGTGTAGTCTTATTTTGTGTCTTGGCCTAATACCTCTTAGTGGGTTGTGATAGTACAAAAGGCGACTATCGTTTATTGCACATCATTGAGGGAATCCGATGTGGTCATGATCCCTCCCTCGTTATATTGGCTGAGATACTTCATGGTTTAGACATGATAAAGCACCATCATGTAAGCCGATTTCTTGGGAGTCCCTTTGTCTTGCAGGTTCATCCTATCTTTTGCCTAAGCTGTCCTTTCGGATTTTCAACTTAGCAGATGACCGGCGTAAACACACACGTATAACGCAAGCGCACATATCGTTCAAGTAGTATAAAAATATCGATCCCACGAGGACTTAATTCCTACTGTTGTTATTAATTATTGATACTATTTATTTACAGATATCTAATTGAGGGAGAAGAGAATGATTGCTTGATTGATTTGGTTGATTGTAGATTTGCTAAATAAATAAATAAATAAAAAGACAAAAGAAAATACTAAGGAAAATAGCAAAAGACACAAATATCTAGGGTTGTGAATCATTCTATTATTTTTTAAAAGATGAAGTGATTATTTTATGTTTGTGTAATAAATCAGTTTACTAACATGGAACACGAAATTATGCGAAAGCCTCTATCGATGGTCAGACGCAAATACCCAGTTTAACCCAATTGAACCATATGTCTATGTCAACCAAATTACATGGATTCATTAAGTTTAAGTTCCAATTATGGCTACCCCCGCCCGACAGGTATATGTCTATCCTGTAAGGAAATCTATTAAAGGGTTATATATCCTCAAGGAAGATCGTGGGCTATTAAGTCTAAGGCTGAAACCTAAAATCCCTATGTCTAGTTCACTTTAGATTTACCATATCAATCTTATTGGTGATTAGACAACAAGAAGCATTAAGCTTAAGACTTAATAAGTAAACCTTTAAATTACCCAAACTATAAAATAATCCCTTATAAACCGGTGATATTAGAATTCATCGCAACCCCATATAACTAACACATAACTAGGGCTAGTAAAAACTTAAAAGTAAAAGACATAAAGTAAAAATTTTGAAAAGTAAAAGACATAAAATAAAAGCTGAAAAGTAAAATAAAATAAAATGCTAAGGTAAAAGGATCAACTTTTACTATTTACTATTGAGATATCTCCCTTAATATAATATATTAACTTGTGATTATTTTACCAACCAGCCATATAGGCGGTAACATGATTAAGTCAAATTAAATCCAACCAGCCATAAAGGCGGAACCAAAATAAACTTGCCATATAGGCTGTAAGAAAATTTAATTACCAACCGACCAATCTGGCGATATCCTTGATTAGTTAGGTTTAAACCAGATTAAAATGAATTACCAACCGACCAATATGACGGTATCCTTTTTAAGTCAATATTTTAAATAGTGAATATATTATATTTAAGGGAGATTAATCTAAATAGCAATAGTAAAAGAATTACCTTTCACCCTAGCTGGGGAAGTTACCTCCTCATGGTAAATAGTAAAAACTGTAAAAAGTAAGAAAGTAAATTACTATTATTACAGAACGTAATTAAAATTATTTACAAAATTAAAAACTAAAAGAAACTAGATAGAAAACTCCCTATTTACATCAGAGAATTCAGAGAGAATGGTACAATTGAAACTGAAATCTCGAGCTCAATTTATAGGCCTCGGTGGCCTCTGGGAGTCGCGACGCCAAGGCCTTTGGCGTCGCTACGCCAGCTTCTTTTGGTCGTGGCATGTTGAGGTGATGACACGTGGCGATTCTGGATAAGGTGATAAGGTGACACGTGGCAAGGTGGTTGGAGCTCAATTATTGTGACACGTGGCGACTTCTGATTGGTCGGTTCAGATTCTTATCTGCCACGTGTCAGATAAGGATAAGTCAGTCAATAATTGATGCTGACGTGGCGCTGACGTGGCGACACGTGGCAACTTGACTGTCGGCACCATAGAATTATGACACGTGGCACACTGTGATTGGTTGATGATGAAGTGGCAGACACGTGGCACTTTGACTTGGTCAACAGGTGATGTGGATGATGATGTGGCAATGACGTGGAGTGACATGTGGTGACACATGGCGATGGCGACTGTCGGCACCGTAGGATGATGACATGTGGCACGGCGCAAGTTAGCAGATCGGCTATGATGGTGACACGTGGCACGACGCACGTTAGCAAAGTCAAACTTTTCTCAGATTCTGACACGTGGACCCGGCGCACGTTAGCACTATTCGGCGCATGTTAGGCGTCGCGACGCGGAAAATTACCAAAATGCCATTTTTCCAATTTTCACTGTTTTGGTCTAAATCACCTCCAGAATGTCTTGAAACTTTATTTATCTATAAAATAACACAAAACACATCAAAATATTCACAAGACTCAAGAAACTATACAAAATATTAGGTTAAATGAGTGGGAAATAGTGATATAATTACCACTCATCAGCAGATTGCTCTATCTTGCCTGGGTCGCCTTTTCATGTTATCTACTCAGCGAGCTAATTTTTTTTTTTCAGATCTGGTTGTAAGAAAATTTAAGACTTATTGTTCCTTATTCGGATCCTGTCTTTATTTCTTATGGCCCTCTTCACCACCTTGCTCGGGCCTTAATGAAGAAAAACCTTCCTTATGCGGAATGGCATGAGTGGCTGCTACGCCTTACTACTGCAAACATCACGTGAATGTGTCTTTGGTGGCGTCTTAGTCATGTTACCGTGGATTTCCTTGAGCACTGCGTACCCCTCCACGGTCTACACTCCAGCTCATTCTATCTTCCTGCCGAGGTTCCTCGATAATATGGGTGTCTCTATCACCTTGTCCCTCGACAACGCATTTTCCAAAGTGGGCCTCTATATCGCTGCCTCTTGGACCATTTCCAGACCAAATGGTCTCAGCGCCGAACGTGGCCCGTCTCTGCCCTAGGGCCTCCCAACGCTCCTTCTCCTAGATCTCCTGACATTGGTCCATCATCTAAGAAACAAAAGACGTGACTTGTAATTACTTGACTCTAATCTTTCCCGGTTAGCTGGGATTTATGCAATCTATGAACATCTTGAACATTAGTTTCAATAAAGGCGTTTGCATTACTTCTTAGTACATATGTGGGAAATACTGAACTGTATTGCAAGGATACCTCTGTCGCTAACTGTTCCTCACAGATTTTATAATTAACCATTTTTCTCGCTCGCTAACGCTCTATATTTTGCTTGGGCTGTCCTTTGCGGATTTTCAACCCAATGAGCCTTTCTCATTTTTTTATGCAAAATATTATTTCAGTCTGTCCACGTTGATGGGCTCGGTGAACTCGTTCCCTTCCAAATCGGACAATCTCACTGCCCCATTCCCCATCACCATTTTGATTAGGTATGTCCCTTCCCAATTGGGCCTGAACTTTCCCCTTGGGTCCATTATCAGTGGCTTCGACTCTTTGAGCACTAGATTACCTTCTTTGATCTTGGTGGGATGCACCTTCTTGTTGAACTCCCGGGCCAACCTTTCCTGTTATAGCTGCATGTGGTATAAGGCTATTATCATTTTCTCATTTAGTAGTGCTAGCTGTTCGAACCTCTGCGAGGCCCATTCTTGCTCAGGCAATCCTACCTCTGCTAGTACCCGCATTGATTGTATCTCTATTACCACTGGTAACACTACCTCCATCCCGTAAACCAAAGCATAGGGTGTGGCTCCCGTTGCCGTTCTCACCGAAGTTCTATACCCCTACAGGGCATATGGTAGTTTGTCAGCCCAATCTTTATAACTTTCTGTCATCTTAGCTAGTATTTTCTTTATGGTTTTATTGGCCGCCTCCACCGTCCCATTAGCCTGTGGCCTGTAAGGTGATGATTTGTGATGCCCTATCACGTACTTCTACAACATCGCCTTTGTTTCTCCCTGAAATTGGACTCCATTGTCCGTCACTATATGATGTGGCATTCCATATCGACATACTATATTACGGGCTATGAACTTGGCCATTTTCTTCGCCGTAACATTACAAAATGACTAGGCTTCCACCCATTTCGAAAAATAGTCTACTGCTACTACTATGAAGCGGTGTCCATTTGATACATGTGGCCTGATTTCTCCAATCATGTCAATACTCTACGCTGAGAAAGGCCATGGTTCTGACAGTCTGTGTAATTCCGCAGGCAGTAGATGGTTTAAGTTGCCGTGTGCCTGGATATCGTGACAGTGCTTCATCAGCTTTGCGCAGTCAGCTTCCATGGTCGACCAGTAAAATCCCCGTCTCACTATCTTACGAGACAAATTCAATCCATTCATGTGCGGTCCACATACTCCAGCGTGCACCTCTTCCATCACCTTCTGAGCCTTTTTTTCTTAAAAATTTCAGCTGGACGCCATTGGCTTGTCTATTGTACAGCTCTCCCCTCAAACTCACATATTGGGAAGCCAATTTCTGAATGGATATTCTGTCTTTCTTGCCGGCTCATTCTGGGAATTCCCCACATTCTAGATACTGCAGAATTTCGTAGTACCATGGCTTCCCATCATCGACTTATACTTCCAAGATTCTCTCTATCTCATAACTGAGTCTGCTAGCTGTTGTCAGCACAATGGGTCTCATTACCAGTTTTTTCGAGTTTCCCAAGTTACAGCTAGAGTGGCGAGTGCGTCCGCCATTTAGTTCTCTTCTCGTGGCAAGTGTTGGAATTTACAGTCAGGGATAACTTGTGACAACTTCCTGAGATGGAGTAGGTAGGGTCTCAACCGGTCTTCCTTCAATCCCATTACTCTCGCATCTGTCGAACTACCAACATCAAGTCTCCATAAACTTATATGTAACTAGTTCCTAGGGCTATTAGTGCTTTCAGTCCAAATACACATGCTTCATATTCGGCCATGTTGTTGGTTACTCCAAACATCAACCTTTTGGCTATAGGTAGGGTGTCTTCTTCGGGGGTTACTATCACAATTTCTGTTCCAGCTCTTTTGTAATTCGTCGCCCCGTCGAAATACATTTTCCACCCTTGAACCGTTTGGCCTGAACCTCCTCGTCCGGGAATTCAAACTTATACTGATCTCCTTCTATGGGTTGTAATGCCAAGAATTCCTCTACGGCTCGCCCTTTGATTACCTTAGAGGTGAGGTTTTATATATCAAACTCCGTCAGCAACACCAACCATCTGCCCAACTTCCCTACCAGTGAGGGTACTGACTGTAAATACTTTAGGGGATTCTCCTTTGCTACCACTTGTATCTTATAGGATTGGAAGTAATGACACAATTTTTGGGAAGCCCATATCACCGCCAAACAGATCTTTTCCACCCCTTGATAGCGAGCTTCATACGGAAACATCTTCTTACTGAGGTAGTAGACTGCATGTTCCACCCCTGTCTCATCTGCCTGTACCATCATCGTCCCCAGCGCTTCGGGTTCTATGGCCAAATACAACACCAAGGGTTTGCCCGACCTTGGAGGTTTCAGGACGGGTAGTTTAATCAAGTATTCTTTGATTTTGTCAAAAGCTTCTTGACATTGCCTATTCCACTCCACATGTTGGTCCTTCCTCAATAACTTGAAGATGGGCTCACATACTAATGTTAGCTTGGCAATGAATCGACTGATATACTAGTTTTTCCCGAGAAAAGCTATAACTTCCTTTTCTGTCTTTGGTGCGGGCATCTCGGTGATTGCCTTGATCTTTTCAGGGTCCACTTCTATCCCTCCCATTCCTACCGTATGCCCCAACAACTTCCCGGATGTTACCCCAAACCACACTTCTTGGGGTTGAGTCGGAGGTTATACTTACCGACCCTTTGAAGGAATTTCTCCAGCGCTTCTATATGTCTGGCCCTCGTCTCTGATTTAACCATCATGTCATCCACGTATACCTCAATCTCCTTATGCATCAAGTCGTGGAATAATGTAGTGGCCATTCATTGATAAGTGGCTCCCGCATTCTTAAGTCTAAACGACATCATCTTGTAACAATATGTACCCCCACTCAGTGACGAAGGCAGTCTTATACTTGTCTTCTTCGGTTACGAAGACCTGGTTATATCATGAGAATCCATCCGCGAACGAGTACACAGCAGATAAAGTCGCGCTATCAACTAACACGTCTATATGTGGTAGGGGAAAATCATCATTTGGGCAAGCTTTGTTGAGGTCCCTATAATCCACGCACATTCTGACCTTTCCATCATTCTTCGGTACCGGCACAATGTTGGCTAACCACTCGGGGTACTTCACCACCTCTAAGAACCCCACATCTATCTGCTTCTGGACTTATTCTCTAACCTTTTCGGCCCATTCTGGCCTCATTCTTCGGAGCTTCTGTTTTACTGGTCTCATGTTCGGATAAGTTGGTATCATGTGCTGGGCAATACCCATGTCCACTCCTAGCATGTCTTCATAGGACCAGGCGAATACTTTTGCATATTTTATTAATATTCTCTCTAATTCTTTCCGTTCATCAGAGGTAACCTCACTTGCAATTGAAATTTCCTTGGGGTTTTCACATATACCAAGATTAAATGCATTTTTCTTTGTTGAGTTAATGTCAAATATGCTCATGTCATGCATGTTATGATGCAGACTAACAGGAAAAAACTCGAACAAGTAAGTAAAATCAATGTCTTTATTATTAATAAATGCAAGATTACAATCAAATAAGTCAGGAAAATAAACATCTTCGTAATTTGCAGTCTTGACTTCCTCCGTCTTCTTTCTTTCTTCGAGCGTTAGATTCTCCAATTGTAGTAGTTCTTCTTCCCATTTATCTTCCTCTTTTGCAACTTTCTCTACTTGTGGTTCTTTGCCCATCACATCCTTGAAGATTTCGAATCCCGGTACTATGATTCTATTGACTTATATGGGTTCAGGCCCTTTTTTATATCATGCGGCTTTCACAAAGTATTCCATCAGCTTCATCCATTTTTTCTTGGTCTTCGGCTCATTCCCATCGGATTCATACCCCAATCCTCTCTTAGTGGTATGTCCCTTGAAATCTGGCAGTGCCCTTATTCCCTGGCCTCTAGCACTCAAACTTGTGCCCGGCTCATATGTCATTCTTTCCATGATTCTAGCCACTTTAGGGTCCACCCATTCTTCGAAGTTTGCCGCCACTTGGAACCTTGTGAAAGGCTGTATGTCTAAAATAGCCACAACATTGTCTACTTCAGCCCTAATGGTGACGACTTCCTCTCCATGCGGGAACTTAATAACCTGGTGCTAAGTGGATGGCACGCCCCCAAGTATATGAAACCATGGCCTCCCCAATAACAGAGCAAATGTAGCTGGGATATCAAGCAATGTGAACTCCACCTCATCTTCTATCGGGCCCACTTTGACTATTGTGACGAAAGTACATTCGACTCCCCATTTGCTATCGTCATAGGCTTTGATAGTCATACTGGAGGGGATTAAATCTGTTGTCCGCATACCTAACCTTGACAGAATCTTCAAAGGGCACACATTGATAGATGAGCCATCATCCACCATCACACAAGATGTCTTCTTGCCTCTTACTTCTGCTTTTGTGAATAACAACTTGTTGTGATTCCTCCCCTCCATCGAGAGTTCTTCTTCAGAGAATGTTATCATCTGCCTACCATCATCTGTACCAACCCTACGAACATTGTCGGGTTTGCATCTTCAGGTACCATTATCTTGCTTATAGCTTCTACCATGGCACGCATGTGCTCTTGAGAGGCGCATAATAACTCCCATATGCTCATTTGTGCCTGTGTCTTCTTCAATTGATGCAACACAGTATCCCCCTCGGTGTTATCCATATTCTCTGTCACCTATTGGCCTTATTTTAGCACTTCTTTGCCTTTCTATGTTACATCACTGTAAAAAAATCCACTGCGAATCATCCTTTTTACCTCATCTCCATCACTGCTCGAGAAGTTTTCCCAGAAATCTCTCCCCTGCTTTGTTTCATTTTCACTGTTGTTATCCCATATCCCCATACAAGAAGCTTGGTGGTTGAGAGTTTGGAGGAAAAATATTTCGGGCAGGCCGAAGTTGATTATGTAGATGGGTGGTGGAACAAAGTGGTAGTTGGGTAGAGGGTTTCCGTGTGTGTTGGGTTGTTCTTTTTCCGGGTAAGATATCTTATAGGTGTCAATGAGGTCTTGGATCTCATGCCTAAGGCGGGTGCAGTTGTCAGTTTCGTGGCCTTTTTGCTGATGGTAGTGACAGTATAGGTTTAGGTCAAGGTGGCATGGCACAGGGTTTGGAAGTGGTTTAGGTTCTAAGGGTTTTAGGAGTCATTGCCTCTTCAACTTTTCAAACACCTTTGACAAAGGTCTACCAAAATTAGAGAATCGCCTAGTTCTGATGGCGGCGACCGCAACATGAGCGAGCTTGGCCCCCAATGGTCTTTCTATTCTGGACATAAAACTTTATGTTCTCGGCTTCCTCTTCCTCGATATCCATGACAGTTTCTCTTAACGGTCGAAAGTCGCTAATCATGGATTTCATCCTTCTCATCTTGTTATAAATGGAGGATTTGGTGCCCTTAATGATCATCTTAATCTGGTCATTCTCTGAGGGTCGTGTCTATATCTTCAAGAGCTGGCTTCTCCAACGATCCACATAATATTTGAAGGTCTCTTCTAGCTTCTGTTTGGTATTTTCTAGGTCATGGAGCGACAAGTCTATCTCCATGTCCGTGACATATTGGTTCAGGAAGACCTCTGCTAATGCCCTCCAGTCATCCCTGACCTTTATCTCTAGGCCATGATATCATACTATGGGTGCCCCTTCCAGTGACATCCCGAACATCTTCTGCACCTGGCGCTTCGACAAACCCACTGAACTCATCACTGAAACATATTGTCGGAGATGGACCCTAAGATCTCCATTTCCATTTAACTTGGCCATGTCAGACATCATAAACTGGGGAGGCTGCTGTTCTTCGAAAGTCATCGCATCATAGTCTAATAGATCTTCATGTTTTCCCTTTATCTTACGGGTAACTGACTCTACTGTTCTCTGAGTTTCTGTAACTCTGCCTGAGGCCCGGCTATCCTTTCCGCATCATACTCAGCCATGTCATCATCAAAAATAGGGATTTCTTCGCTCACCCTATTTGGGGGCTCCTCACACCTTCCATCCTCATTATTTTTTGTTCCCACTGTGCGGGGTATTGTCAGATTGGCCACAGCATTGGTCAAAACTTGTAGTTGCTCGATAATTTTGGTGATGTTGGTCTCCAATTGATCCATGCGGGAACCTTCACTGCCTGACGCATCCATGCTTGCTAACCTCTTCTTGACAAGTCTTCCTTCTTCTCTAACCCAACATATATCAATGATGGCTTTAAGACAAGGGGTCAGTATGATGCGTGTATGCATGCCATGCATGAGATGCATGTGGTTATCAAAACAACATATACCCTTTCGACCTTATTCCTCCCACACTCGTGGTAAGTCCATTTCTTCCCTAGGTATGACTCATTTTATGGACCAATGTGGGATACACAAAATCGTTCTCTCCTACGATACATAGGTGAACCTTGGCTACCTCAGTCCTTCTTCATCAGTAAAAGACAAAGACCACTCATTTACAAGATTGACTAAGCCTATTATGGGGATCGTGCCATTGTCTAGAAATAACGAATTGGGTTCTCGGTGACCACGATTGTGGCAGAGATGGACTTGGAGATATCCAAAAGTATACAAATATGCCATAACAAGGCGTACCCTTCCTGGATGAAAGCCAGTGCGGATATCAGACTCATGCATCTGGCATATTCGGATCATGTTTAGACCTTCTAAGCCCATCAAGGTTTTCATACAATTTGGCCCATTATCATTTTAAAGCGTTCAATCAGATTATCACGAAGTGTAAACTTGTCCCAGTTGAAAAGGCCCAACATGGCCCGTCGTCACTTTGAAAACTTTTGGCCCAATCATCATAAGATACAAACTCGTCCCAGTTTAAGTCGCCCAACAAGTTCGTATCCTATGACGAGAAGCCCAAATGGATCCAAATGATAATGGGCCCAAACACAAGCATGAGGGGTGGCTTCTATAGGACATATAACTATGGTTCGTATGTGGGCTTACAAGGGTACATATAATGCTCTTATCGGTGAAGGGTTGCACACAACTAGGTCTCCCCACTCAAGGGTTTGAGCGACCAAGTGAGCACACATTTTTTATACCCTAGGGTACGTGCCAACGAGTGATGGTTATCATCACATAACGATCCGTCGCATTGAGTGAAAGCGACTTCATGATACATAACGCCATCGGGGGTAAAAACGGTATGAAAAATATATGAGACTTGGTTAACCAAAGCCAAAGCCACGGACACTACAAGGCATTGTTTCGGGGCCGATTCTCTATCCCCAGTGGAGTCGCCATCTTTAGGAGCGAAGCGGGGTTTACCACTACAAGGCATTATTTCAAGTTTCCGCCACTCTCTCTATGGTAGCATCTCTCATTCCTTTTGTGTCAAGATCCTCCCTCTCCATATAAAGTGCTGAAGGGATCTATAAGGGAAACTCAAGTCACTTATACTAGGAAGTGAGAATTATTTCTAGTTTGGGTCTAGGATCTTACATATTTGGCAAGAAAGGGATTTCAAATCTTTGTTAAGTTTGGCAAGTGATGAGAGGATTTGCGTGTATGGGGTTTTGGGCTACATGGATTGCAGGGGCTGCATGGGCCGAGGCTAAGGTTTGAAGCAGAGGCTTGACTGAGTGAATTCGAGATGGGCTAGTGAGTTCGAATCCGATGAGAGGCTAATTTTGGAGGTTTTCCTTCCTTCCGGCATTCGTTTTCCGCAACTTCCGTAACTTTTCAGGTAGTGCCTCCATACGAGGCTCATCATCGGGTTCATGCAAAAATGCAATGTTTACAATACATACACTAGATCCAAAAAAATCCACATCCCTGAAGATATCTCCACCGGATATGAGGACTAACTGTACATGGTCCATATCATGGGCCGTATCAGGATAGAATGACAACTATATTTGGCCCCATAGGGCAAGCTGTATGCAAAAACTAGAATCTATAAGTCTGAAAACTATAAAACTTAAAGACAACTTTGAAAATTGGATTGGTTCTATAACTAAGGAAATCTCAACAATTAGAATATATTGAAATTTACTATGAGTAAAACCAAGTTCGAAATCTTCTGGTTGTATACAGAATCAGCTAGTGTCGAAATCCTATATATGAGGTTCCAATCTTGAAATTCATTGGAAATTAATGCTTTTATAAAAATGATTAATTATTAAAATAATGTTTTACAAAAAAAAACTTCATGACATTGATGAAATCAAAAACTCATGTGTTCTGGAAAACTGTAAAGCCTTTGTGGAAATTTTTTAATCTGAAGAAATTTAAAACTTTGTGTAATTCATGAAATCTATGTAGTTAGAATCCCATAAAGCTTTCTAGAAATCATTTTTCTGTAGTTGGATAGCTTTCAAGATTTTGAAATCGTTCTTATCTGAAAACCTTAAAAAAAATTCCTGAAAAAAATCTCTCTACAATCCTAAAGGTTAGGGGCGTTACGTATCGTTGTGCCCCATAAATACCTAACTAGTGCATTAGGGTGTTATGTATTGTAGTCCCCCATGACACTAATGCTGAGATCCTGGGACGTTTCGTATCGCCATCCCCATAATCCTGAATTTGAATCTGAACCGAAGTCTAGGGGCGTTACTATAGACACTGCATTTTTGCATAAAGCCCAATGATGAGCCTCGTATGGAGGCACTACCTGAAAAGTTGCGGAAGTCACAGGAAACGAATGCCGGAAGGAAGGAAGATCTATAAAATTAGCACCTCATCGGATTCAGACTAACTAGCAAGCCTCAGATTCGCTCAGTCTGTTTCTATTTCAAGCCTTAGCTTCGGCCCAAAATCCATGCAGCACAAGCCCACGCCAACACCAAGCCCACACGCCTAAGCCTTCCCAAATAAAAAAATCTCATGTAAAACACACGTCAAAATCCCTCAAATCACCTTCCAATTTAATGAGATTGTGAATATCCTCCTCACCAAATTTACAAAATTTCTTTCCCAAAATATATCCCCAAATTTGCATGATTTATTTCCTTACTTAGGAGATCCCTTATCACTATAAATTGAAGACCAAATCACAAACCAAAACCCTGGAGACAAGCTTCATACGGCAATTTGAAAATAAATAAAAAAACAAAAACCCTAAGGTCTCTCTCTCTCTCACAAGCCCACACCAAATAAAAATCCCAACTCTCTTCTCCATTCAATCACCGACACATACAACAAACACAGCAACCCTTAAGCCCTTCAATCACCAACACATACAAAAAACGCAGGAACCCATAAACCCATGCACACGTGAAACACAAAGACACAAACCCTAAAGCACCACTCCATCCCTCCACCAACCTGCCAACAAAACACACACAAAGCACCAACAAACTCTTCACACCAAAAACAACAACTACCCACCAACTCACGCACACATGCCACAAGCCACACACGACAGCCACACATTCATCGAACACACACACACTGATCGATAAAAAAACGTCAACCTTTGAGACCAGAATGTAAAGCCACAAAAAGCCACCCAAACAGCTGAAATAAATAAACCAAAACCAAGTCACCAAATTGCCGAAAAATACACAAAAACCCTGTAAAAACCATGAGCAGACTGCACCAAACAAATGCCAAAACAGTGACCCAGAACCAGTCCCCAAACCACCGAAACAGACCCTAAAAACCTGCACTGAAATGTGAACCAGAGAACAAACAAACAATGTCTAAAACAATCCCAAAATAATCACCAAACAGCAGCCCTAAAATAGTGAAAACAGCGGCCTAAAAATAGTAAACAACGAGCAGAAACAGCGAAGCAGCAAACCAGAAAAATAGCAAACCAACAATCATTCCGGCGACAGCTTAACGTACTTCCAAGAAGCAACTTAAAAGGTAAGACCTGAGGGCACCCTTTACTATATTTATTTTGTTCTGGATGCGGCATGCCTGGTTGGACGTGAAATACGTCCAATCGGGTATGCGAGGTCCTATATCGAAGACGACCAAATATTTTGGTCACATCTTTCCTTGACATTCCGTTATTTATTTTTATCCCGCATTATTTTATTGTTTACCTTTATTTCATTATTTCGCACTTGTTTTGTTATTTATCTTTTTATTTATCGTATTTATTTTATCATTTAGCTTTTTTATTTATTTACTTTCATTGTTATTTTATTTCGCATTTACTTTCATGTCCGTTTACATTGCGTTAATGATTGTGTGTGTTATCCCTTGCAGTATATCGGATGGAAACCCATACATAAATTCCGTAGCTGAATCTGAATGAACGGTAGTGCGGTCTGTACTTGGGATACAAATCCACGTACCGCTCGGGAAATATTCATATATGCGTGTTTATGTCATTATTGATGCTATTTTTGTAAGAACGTTCGAACGTGTTTTCGAACGCAAGCATTCTGCTTCACTCCGTTCAAACGCGTTTTCGAACGCAACTCGAACACAAGCATTCTGCCTCACTCCGTTCGAACTCGTTTTCGAACGCTACATGAATGTGAACTCTCTGGAACACTTCGTTCGAATGCTACACAAACACACACACAGTGGACAACCTCTTTCTTTATATTTTATGCATTTTCATCTCTTTAGTTATTTATTTTGCATTATGCGCTTAACTATTTGCATTTATTATTAACGTTTTTTACTGTTCTTATAATTTACATTATCGTACTTCTTTATTTAATATGCTTTTAGAACTATGTATTTCCTTTTATTTATATTTATGTTTATGAGTGTGCAAATTTGTGTGTTTATTTGAAATATCTTGCATGTGCTGCATAAGACTTGGTTATACCATTGTGTGAACCCATCCATTATACTGGCATAAGTAAGGGACCATTCCGAACCCAACGGTTTGAGGTATTCCCTTGCGAGGGGTGAGTGCGGCATTAAATCATTTCCCAGTTCACACTGGGTGGCGACTCCTTTATTCTCTGGATTAGTCCCTCACGGGCTACTCCGTACTCTCTACGGGCTGTGAGCCCAACAGTGTCATGGTCGCCGAGCATCATTATCTAACTCTAGTAATACCTTTGGTTAAATTAACTTTAGTTTGAAAAGTTTTATTAACGCCTTGGTCCCACCCCACTTGTATCTTTTATAATATATTTTATTATAAACAAGTGATTTATATCTATTACCCTTAAAGGTAATAAATATCTAAGTTCATCACGGAATAATTACTTAGCTAAGGGATAAGCAATACACTCTCTATTTCCTTAGAAAGTCTCTAGATACTTGCACCCTAAAATAATCATGCCAATTCTAATCATATATAGAATCATCAAGCATATGAGTTTTAATATGTTGGAATTATTTTAGGCATTAAATAACTTTGATTAATATTTAATTATGATATTGCATTTTATTTTATTCAAATAAATTTACTATTCACATTTTTCTGCAGACGCGTGAACTTTAAATGCAATTTCACAATTCAAATCTTAACCAAATCATGCAAAACTTGTGCCTAAAATTAAGTTCAGGGTGTTAGCTTTCCAACGAGCTTTTAAACACCCAATTTCGAGTTCAAATGAGTGAGAACTAATCAAAAAAGGATCGGCGCGCTGATACCACTGTTGGGAAGCGGCCGAGAGTGCGCATCGGAAAATCAAAATTATTATGCCGCTTTCCCTTTGCCCAAGACCCATTCATTTTGATTATTCTACAAGCCTAGGCATGTTACTATATATTCTAAGCATAAAACTCATAAAACATGCAAAGAACATAAACCTAAACATGCTAACTATCATAAAAACTCTAATTAAAATAAAGAAAGAAAAAGACTTACTTGAACCGAAGACTCCTCCAGTCCTCCCTCCAATCTACAAGCTTTTCTCGAACTCAGCAAGCTCTTCCATGTTCCAAAGAGCCACCCAAGTGTGTGACCTCCAAAGATGCACACACCAAAGCCAAAACTCAACAGCAAGACTACGCCTTGAGTGCACAGGTATTTTGCCCTTGGTGCTAGCCTAGGCAAATACCTCAAAACTTTTAACTCGAGGTTCCTCTAGTCAATTAGACTTAAGGATCCTCAAAATCAGTGGCTTACTCTTAAACTTTAGAGTTGCTCACTTATATAAACCCAAGATATGAAAGGTTTGGTGTAAAAAATTTGTGAAGAATTCTTTGGGTTTATATAGTGCTCCAAAGACAACAAAATTAATTAAGAATCCGATGTGGGATAAAAGCTAATTTAATCTTACCCATTGGATCTTAATTTAGTGGTTTAATGAGATTATAAAACCCTAATAAGAGTTTGGGCCGAATTGGAATTCAAAACAAATAACAAAAAAAATTTATTATTCATGTGAATAGTATTTTTTTTTTAATTCCAATTCCCAAAGTGCCCTTATCGTCATTCACCAATCCCTAAGCCACTATGGAATCTTATAAATGATCTGTTTAATAATTAAACACATTGAACCATTTATGAACAATTCCTACAGCAATCATATATGCTGTTATATTTGTACTGTGCATTGTTAACCATTGATTTCGACTTTGTTGTGTGTGACCTTTTGGGTTCCCCTCAAGTTGGACATGAAATGAATCGTGATAATTTAATCGAACATAAATTATCCTCCGATCAGATGGTTGTTCGATTTCAATGACCAAGGTTGACATCTAGTAACATGCCAAGGCCTCCAAATGAGAAGGAAATATATATATACCCATTATGTATGCGATTTACATATGATACGGTCCCTCGCCTCACAGTATCCCCACCTATTAACCTATGGTACGGAAAATGTCTACCTATATAGTTAAAGGTATGATGTTGATAGTGTCATGAATCGTGCTAACCCAAGAATCTCACATGATTCTTCCGCTGTGGCCACAGTCTCAAGCACTGATCACACATATCAACCCGCGAACTGGAATACTACTCTTATAAGAAAATATTATCCGAGAGAGTGGCGATTCTCTGTTGTATCTTTACAAACTTCATGTGTTTCAACAAATACCCAATCATACCCTTATGGCCGGATCTTTTGAATCGGGGAAGGAGAATGTCAAAGTTATTTGATCCACACATAAGATTGTAAAGACCTCAAGTCTAAGGACTAGTCATATAATCGATACATGAAAGTTCTCACAGACACATGGGATAAACACTCCATAGGATAACTTTCGGCAGTCAGTTCGATGGACACGAGCAACTCATGCATCCATGTGATACACCAAGCGGACGGATCTCCGCTAGTAGCTTATGAGATCGGCTACCCCACTTAAGGGCGGATCATATCATCATGCTAGTCTCTCCGCTTTGTGAACGCCCAGATTATTCACAAAACTATGACTAGGAATATTTAAGAGTAATGATTCTCATAAGGCGTGGAAGCCATTGTCTTATTACTCCAAGGGCTTTATTACAATGGTGATGATTCATATAAGTCATGTGAGACACGTATAATAAAGATTGTCATTTTATCAATTAATGAAAATATTACAAATACATGTACATATAGCCCATCCACAAGTTGGGTATAGGGCATATCCCTAACAATCTCCCACTTTCACTATAGCCAACTAGTATGAATCTGGACACCATACTCTCGGGTGTGCCTATCATGCTTTTGTCGAGTCAGCCCTTTAGTCAGAGAATCTGCAAGATTATCTTCTGTGGGTATTTTCTCTATAATAACTTCTTTTCTCTCAACAATCTCTCTGATGAGATGAAATCGCCTGAGTACATGCTTGGATTTCTGGTGGGACCTTGGTTCCTTTGATTGAGCAATGGCGCTCGTGTTGTCACAGTACATTGTGACGACATTCTTTATCGCGGGAAGCACTTCCGGCTCCGTGATGAACTTCTTTATCCAAACTGCTTCTTTAGCAGCCTTAGATGTTGCAATATACTCGGCTTCAATGGTGGAGTCCGCTGTAGTTGATTGCTTTGAGCTTTTCCAATTGACAGCACCGCCATTCAAAGTAAACATATATCCTGTTTGCGATCTACTGTCATCCCTATCGGTCTGAAACCTCACATCACAGTAACCAATGACTTTCATCTCAGAACAATCTCCATATGTCAAAAACACATCCTTAGTTCTTCTCAAATATTTGAGGATTATTTTGACAGCTACCCAGTGTTGCTCACCAGGATTTTCCTGATACCTACTCGTTATGCTAAGAGCATAAGAGACATCAGGTCTTGTACATAGCATGGCGTACATGATCGATCCTATTGCTGAAGCATAATGGATCTTACTCATACGCTCTCTATCTGAAGGAGTATGTGGACATTGCTCCTTAGATAATTTGATTTCATGACAAATAGGTAAATTACCTCTTTTGGAATCTTTCATTTTGAATCTTTTCACAACTTTATCTATGTACGTAGATTGAGAAAGTCCTAACAACCTCTTAGATCTATTACAGTAGATCTTAATGTCGAGGATGCAAGCTGCTTCTCCCAAATCTTTCATGGAGAAATTCTGAGATAACCATTGCTTGGTAGCTTGCATCATGGGAATATCATTCCCGATGATTAATATGTCATCGACATATAATACAAGAAATACAACAGCACTCCCACTACTTTTCCTGTAAACACAAGGCTCGTCTATATTTTTGATGAAGTCAAATTCTTTGATTGTCTCATCAAATCGTATATTCTAAATTTTGGAGGCTTGCTTGAGTCCATAAATGGATCGTTTAAGCTTGCATACTTTATTATGATTATCCTTAGATGCAAACCCCTCAGGTTGTGTCATATAGACTTCCTCTACGAGGTTCCCATTAAGGAAAGCTGTTTTGACATCCATCTGCCAAATCTCATAATCAAAGTGTGCAGCTAGTGCCAGAAAAATTTGAATGGACTTTATCATTGCAACAGGCGAGAAGGTTTCGTCATAGTCAATTCATTGGATTTGTCTATAACCTTTCGCCACCAACCTAGCCTTATAGGTTTGGATGTTGCCTTCTGCATCAGTTTTACGCTTGTAAATCCACTTGCAGCCTATGGGTTTTATCCCTTCAGGTGTATCTACCAAGTCCCAGACTTGATTCTGATACATAGAGTCTATTTCAGATTTCATGGCCTCAATCCACTTGACTGAATCAATGTCACGCATTGCTTCGTCATAACTGGTGGGATCGTCATTATCAATGACCTGATCATGTTCCTCATCAATATGGAAACCATATCTTTCAGGCTCATGTCTTTCCCTACTAGACCTTCTGAGTTCATAACCTTGTGGTTGTTCCGTCGCTGCCCTTTTGAGGGGCCTGGGGTTTATTTCTATGTTAGTTTGTTCTTCTCGTACCTCATCAAGGTCAAATCTACTCCCACTATATTTCTTGAGAAAGAATTCATTCTCTAGAAATTTAGCATTTCGTGAGACAAATGTTCTTTGTTCATTTGGGACGTAGAACACGTATGCTCTTGAGTTCAAGGCATATCCTACAAACTTACATTTAACTGCCCTATCATCCAATTTGTTAGTTTGTGTGAGCTTGACATATGCGTCACATCCCCAAATTCTTAGATAACTAAGACTATGACGTTTCCCAGACCATAACTCATATGGTGTTTGACTAACAGTCTTGGAAGGAACTTGGTTTAGTAGTAGTGTTACAGTTTCTAAAGCAAGACCCCAAAATGAAAGAGGTAGATCCGTGTCTGGCATCATTGATCGGACCATATCTAATAATGTCCGATTTCTCCTTTCGGAGACCCCATTATGCTGTGGAGTTCCCGAAGGAGTCCACTGGGAAACAATGCCATTTTCTCTCAAGTAATCTTGAAATTCGTTGCTTAAGTATTCACCACCTCGGTCAGACCTTAGTGACTTAATACTTTTATTAAGCTGGTTTTCTACTTCAGCCTCGAAGTCTTTGAATTTCTCAAAGGCTTCAGATTTGTACCGCATAAGGTACACATACCCATATCGTGAATGATCATCGATAAAGGTAATGAAGTAGGAGAATCCACCTCTAACGGTGACTGACATTGGTCCGCATACATCAGAGTGTATGAGTTCTAATGTCTCCGTTGCACGCTGTCATTTACCTTTGAAGGGTAATTTGGTCATTTTACCAAGTGTAGGCACTGTATTTTTGCATATAAGCCCGATGATGAGTCTCGTATGGAGACACTACCTCTTTAGTTGTGAAAGCCGCGGGAAACAGACGTTGGAAGGGTAAAGTTGGAAATTAGCATTTTGTCAAATTTAACTCGCTTGTTTCGCTTCGGGTTCGCTTGTTGGATCTCTGTTTTTAAACACACCAAGCCCAATCCAAAATAATTAAAACATTTAAAATGCATGTCACAAATTAAATTAAAACCAATTAAATTAAACTTAAATTAAATTAAATTAAATCACATTCCTAAACTAAATAAATCCAATTAAATTAAATTAAAACACATGTCACAAATTAAATTCCTTTCCCAAATTAAAAGATTCAAATTAAATTCCATAAATCACATTCCTAATTTAATTAAATCACCTACCAATTTAAATAAATCATATCCTTAATTAAAAAGAATAAATCAAATCAATTCCCCTAATTAAAGATTTTCCCTATCACATAATAATTAAAAATATCTCCCAATTAATACACAAATTCTATTCATTCTCCAACAAGGTAAACCCCCTCCCTTGGCCTATAAAAAGAACCTTTAACCCACACATTCAAAGCTAGCTGGCTCACTCTCACCAAAACACAAAAAAATAATCCGGAGCTTCATCCTCTTTCTTCCCTCATCACGTCCACAACACGCCCAAAACCAACACGTCCTACACGTCCTTGCCCCAATTCGCACCAACCCTACACGCATCCTTCACTCAACTGCCAACCCTCTCGCCACATAACCTGCCACCACTCAGCCCCCTCACACGTACTGACCAACCCACTCACGTTGATTGCCCCTTGACACACCATACTGACCTGCCGCATCATAAGCCAACTCCATTCACGCCACCTGCACACCCCTTTAGATATCAACGCACTGCCTTCATCTCAAGCCATAATCTGCCCCTTCAATCAACGCATATAGCCCTCAAAAATCCCTTCAAACTGCCGTGAAAATTGTGACGACAAAAGAGGTTAGACCTGATGACACCTTCTTACTTTTTTATCTTTTGTTTATTTTATTTATTTTAGAAATATTATCGCATGAGAGTCGTTTGAGGCATGATGTGATTGTTGGATGAGCGGAATATGTGTTCCCTTTTGTGGTATATAGGATGGAAACCCGGACGTAAATTCCGTAGCCGAATCCGAATGGACGGTAGTGCGGTTTGTACTCGGGATACAACACCATGTACCACTTAAGAGACACGTATTTCGTCTCATCCAAACTTGTGTTTGAGCATGTTGTAGTTCGTAGGTTATTCATTTGTTATTAAAGCATGATTAGGTGTTAGCATGTTATTTATCTTAAGTATGATTTAGTCGATAGAAAGTTATTTCTTTATGCATGATTAGGTTGTTTTCACATTAGGGATTTAATTTATATTTATGTTTAGATTCTTATTTATTTTCCGCATTAGATAATTGAGCATGCTTGTGTGATGATTATATGCTATTGCGTGTTTGCCGCTATGACAACTTACTTCGAAGTATGCGAACTTAGATATAGGTACTCATTGTTATTATTATGCATGCGGACTTAGGCGTAGATTACCCTTGAGCATGAATGTTGAATAGATTCGGTTAGTTTATTGCACAAATCATATCATCACAAGTGACATAAGTAAGAGACCATTCCGAACCCAACGGTTTGAGGTCTTCCATTGCGAGGGGTGAGTGCGGCCTTAAATCTTTGTCCCGGTTCACACCGGGTGGCGACTCCATGTTATTTTGTACTCCCAACTAGGCCGCGAGCCTAGAACAGCATCGTCAAGTTCTGTGTCCTACACCAAGTAAACAAGACTCACAAGTTCCATAAGGTTTATATTTGAAGGGTTTGAAATACCCATCCTTATGTAGCTTAGTTAATCTTGTTTCATTGATATGACCTATGCGATTGTGCCATAGAAGTGATTCATTGAGATTATTCGAGTTAACGTTGTATATATTAGAGGTGGAATATTCTTTGTTAGTTTGTAAGACATAGATACCATTATTCAAAATACCATCTCCATATTTTATTTCATTGAAATAAATAGAACATTCATTACAACTTATTAGGCATGAAAAGCCTTTATTACATAAAGAAGAAATTGAAATGATGTTATTTACTAGAGAATGTACATAAACACAATCTTCTAAGTCTAAAACTAAACCATTCGGAAAAACTAATGAATAAGTCTCCACGCACAATGCAACCAGTTTTGCTCCATTACCCATGCGTAAGTCAACCTCCCCATGACGGAGTCTTCTACTGTTTCTCAGGCCCTGCACATTGTTACACAAGTGAGTCCCACGACCGGTGTCAAGCACCCAAGTAGAAGGTTCAGAGTTTTGAGAATATAGTTCAATCATATAAAACATACATGAAGCATTGGGCTTCTTGGCCTCTTGGGCTTCCCTAGCTTCATTGGCTTTCAAGGATCTGCAGTCTTTCTTCCAATGACCATTCTTTCCACAAAAGAAACATTTCCATTTTCCCTTTTTCTTCTCCACCTTACCATTGGGCTTTAGGTGATCTGGAGCCTTGGCCTTGCCCTTATTTTTCTTTGGGCCTCGTGGCTTCAGGTCTGTACCCGTAAGCATGACGGAGGTTTTAAGCTCCGGTTTCAAGTCCTTCTCTGCTTGCTTTATCAGATTATGCAATTCTGCTAAAGTAGCTTCTTTATCAGATGGATGAAACTGCATAATAAAGTTAGAGAATTCTTTTGGTAAGGACTTAAGAATTAGATCGTGACCTATCTCATGATCCATGATGAACTCGAGGTTGACCAATTTTTCAATATGGCCAATCATCTTAAGCACATGTCCACTAACAGATCCTTCCTTATACCTTGTTTGGAATAAGGCACATGACACTTGGAATCTCACGGTATGAACGGAAGTTGCATACAACTTCTTCAAATGAAAGATGATGGTTTGAGCATCCATATCTTCGTGAGCTTTCTGAAGTTCGTCCGACATAGAGCCAAGCATTATGCAAACTGCTTGCTCATCATCATCGACGTGTTTCTTCCAAGCATCAAATGTATCTTGGTCAGCATCTTCTGCGGGTTCAGGGGGAAATGGTCTTTCAAGAACATATAAAATATTTTCTTGTCGTAAGATAATTTTAAGGTTTCTAAACCAGTCATTGTAGTTGTCCCATTTGAGCTTATGCTCATCAATGATGGAACGAAGTGATACTCTGTTTTCCATTTGAATGTTTGTGAAATATTTTAACCCACATGTTAAGAGAAAATGTTAAAATTAGAATATGTTTTCATTAATGTTTCATAATAACATGGATTTTTAATATTATGAAGTTGCTCCCACTCAATTATTTTTAAAATCTTAAGCAAATCGCATCAACCCCAATGTGATGGATTTCTTATGGGCAAGGATCCCATTATCATCATTTCATAACTCCGACTAGGGACGGTCGTTATAAAATATGATAATTAGGTAGGTTCCCAACCAATTTATGATATAAATCACAATTCCTTGATCATTGGGTTGGGCAATCAAACATGTCATAGCTTATGCTAGTCCTTATGGATACCCAATCTTTGCCACTAAGTTATAAGACCACGCCTAAGAGTCGTTGCGTCTCATGACTCAGAAAAGTCAAACCATTGTCAATAGTAACGATTTAGGGACAAATTGGTATTGGTCATTCTGGTAAAGCCTAGTCCTGCCAATACGGTTTAAGCCCTTTGGGTCTATACTTTACAATAGGAGGCAAATTTTAGACTTAAATTATTATTGAGGATTTTAGCAAGTTAAATGAATAAATGTCAAATGGATTCCTCCATTGAAAATTCCCCAGAGGGAGGGTGGAGCGAACTCTCTTAAATACCCTTACCTCTTAGGCTCTTATTGCCTTGGTGACAGTTCTCTTCCATCTTTTCTATCCACTCCACTGTTGAGGCCTCCAGAGCTCTATGATTTTCGTCTTCTACCATCGTCTTAGTGTGTTGTGTTGCTTTTTGTACTGATCCCCACAGACGGCACCGACTGTTGATGGTTGTGTTTCGTTCCAATGGAATATGGAAAATTAACCCATCGAACAAACCTCCCCCAACAATGAATTTATTTAGTTAGTATGGAACCAAAACAAACTTAGCAGGTAAACGAGATTAAACACAGAGTTTATGTGGTTCGGTGGAAAGTGGCATCAACATACGTCCACGAGAGAAAATGAGTGTATTTTATTACTGCTAGAGGTCAAGACCGACTCGAGCTACAAATGGGGAAATGAACTCACAAAGTGATGAAACACCTCAAGTCTTACCCTGTCCGGTAGAATTCACTCACTTGGTTAGGTAACCGACCAATTTTCTCTCTCTATCACTGGTTTTTAAGCTCTTAATTTTTTATAAGTTGTGAGATGCGAAATTTGCTGACCTTTGAGTCTAAATCTTCCACCTCTTTATATAGGCTTCCAAATCACTATTCGACCACCAATGATGTCAGCCTATGTCACCTTTCTGTCATTGCCATCACAACTCTCTTCAACTACCCTTAAATACGTCAATCAGAATCGCTCATTTCACTGTTACTGCACCAGACTATGGCGGCCTCTGGCGGCTTTGCTCTGCCACCTCCCTACCACCGCACCGGCCTATGGCGGCTGACAGGGGCTACTTCCAATGAGAACCGTCGCTTTTCCCACATGCATCATTAGCCTTCTAAAAACTTATCATCTCAACTAGGGCATACGTGACACGAATTTAATACAGGTCAGCTTGTGACCCCATATTTATTCCTCGGGTCGGCATACTGAGACAGATGACACTATAAAAATTTTACTTCAGGTCTCTCAACTAGATCGGGTTTAACTAACAAAGACCCCTCACTTAAATAAACTAATATCGGTTGGGTCGGAAGTCGGGTACAAAAAGCACACTCAAGGAGTGGAATCTCACTAACACTAAGGTGCTTCTAAATCCTATACAGATCTATACGCTTCTTAAACTTCAGTAATACAACAATCTACTTCTCTCAAGAAATTCTATCTTTCTTCCGTTCTTGGGTCGGGTTTATGAGCTCGAGCTCCTGTCCGCATGAGTGTGTGGGTTGCTTTGGCTCTTTTGATTGGGCTTTTTCGCGTGTTACATTTAAAAGAAGTGACTTATGATAAAGCTTGAAGGCATACAGAGTCCCTCCCAACAAAACAAATTCAAACTCGTTCGACGACAAATTAGAGTTAAAAAAAATCCAAAACTTGGTGTCAACGGTTGACTCATATCTCAGACCAACCGTATAGCACCTCACTATATATATATATATATAGTTGCTGGTGCTGGCTTTTGTGGGTGCAAGCATAAGCCAAGTAGACAAAACTAAAATTTAATATTCTTTATGATAGCAGCCAATCACCATGAAGTACAAACCATACCAAAATTTATAAAGAAAAACCGGCACAATTGAGAAGGCTGGAAAAATAGCAAAATCTCAATCATGTTTTAAAATTAAGTGAAATTTTCATTGTGGTTTGAGGTGAAAAATAATCTCAAATCTTCATAGATTTTTTTGAATTGGGATGAAAAATTGTCCCGAATCCCAAACTGAATATATAAAAATCCCAAATTTCGATCGAGATTTGAAATTTTTTATATTAAAATTCGGAATATTTAAATACGAGGGGGATTTCAGTTTTAAAACATGAGGAGATTGTTGTTCTCATTTTTCATTGAGATGTGCATCAATTAAAATAGATATGTTAGTTCAAAGAAGAGAAGGATAGAATGATGATTATTTGGTTGAGGGGTGGAGCCTCTTGTAATTGAGCTGACCTCTCTCAATTTTTTCTTTACTAACAGTCGATATTAAGTAAATAATAAAGATATCATCCTAAAAAAATTTAGATGAAAAGTTATTATCCCTAATCTCTACCCTCAAATAACCTCCGGGCTTCACCCCTAATTTGATTTGTATGTGGTTTCTTAATACTTGAAAAGAAGTCTTATTTATTAATTAAACATTTAGTATGTCTGGACCTATCAAAATCATTATGATATAAGCAAAATGGACAAAATGGAAGTAGACATGAATTTAATTAATTATAGTAGATCACAGAAATATCAATAGATCATACAAACTTTTAATCACACCCTTTCCATTGACATTTTAACAAATACATTACTGAAGATCAAAACAATATAACAAACAACAGTACAAGCTTAAGATTTACTTAAAAATTTAATGAAGTTTATCTACATTGCCTCTTTGCAAAATTCTTACTTGAAAGAATTTTTGTAAGCAAATTTTTCAACCTCCTAGAACCAGGACCAGGTCTCAAAACACCAAAATTCTCACTATGGAAACCTGAGCATGCCTCATCTCTTTCACCCTCAGAACACCAACCACCGTAAGTGTATCTCCTCCGGTGCCTTTTGAGGAGATCGCGATCAATTTTATCAAGAACCGGGTTGTTCTGCTTGAATTTTCTAGCAAACGGACGGCTGCTCAGGACCATTCTCCGGAAATCTTTGATAGCGAGGGACCTCGGATGCTGCTTAGGAGGAGTATCCCAAGAAATGTAATGAAGGTCATGGTTGGCTGTGGTGTTTTTGTAGTCTTCAGAGTTGCATATAACTGTTTGGAAGTATCCTTCAGGAGTAGAAACAAAGTTTGTGTAGTAAAGTAGGAGAGTCCTTGGCAAATTGTCCCAACCCATTATGCAATACTCAGCAAATGATCTGGACAATATTGTCCAAGCTGAACCTGAACCCAAATTTTTATATCATAAATAAAAATCAACAAACATGCAATGTTAAAACAAGGCAGTGACATAACTAAAATATTAATTTAATGGAGATAAAATTTTATTTTCATAAAAAGTGATAGATTCTCTTCATTTTAAGAGAGACAAGGCAAAATTATCTCATTAATAAATTAAAATTTTCTCTTGGTAATTATGTACAGCCTTGGGATAATTTCAGGAAAAAATGACCAAATTCTATGCATATATTATGTGAAGCCCCTTATCGTTATATATCCTATGGTAAAGTCTACCCTTTTTTTTTTCTTTTTTTTTTATGGTTTCTTCACTATAGTCCTTATTAAAGGTCAACTTTTACTGATTTTTATCACCAAAATTATTGTTGCGCTGCTGCGAGAAAGACTTGAAGTCTCTAGCAGGAATGAAAAAGTCAGACCATGTTCATAATATTCATCTTCTTGCTGAACAATAGATGCAAGTTAACTTTTGTGTAGTTGCAAGTACCAGGTCCGTAAACAACCAAGAAGTAAAAAGTTTGCCTAGAAATTAGTTGCCTCTCAGCATCTGGCCTTTAGAAGCCAGTGTCGTCTTTCTTTTGTAAGATCTAGAATGCCCACATATGGATTCTAGACACACACCATGCGACACAACTATTGGCATGTGCAAAGTCTCATAATTTTTACAACGACACTGGCTTCTAAAGGCCAGATGCTGAGAGGTATGTCCGACCTGCCTATCTCTAGAGCTCGTCTGACCGACCTCTTACAATCTCACTCTTATATTTAAGCTTTTTCTCTTTTTTTCATAAGTTATTCGTGAATGGATTTTGCCAACATCTTACAATGAACTCTCAACCTTTTATATATTAGGGCAAATTCTACTGTTACATTATCATTGTGACGTCAACCACGTGAATCTACCATTAATGCGAGGGCTCTCTTCCCCGACTGCTCTGCCGAAAGTAGCTTCTGCCACCTGACATCTCTTTAAACCAAGCTACTAAACCCTCTGACACACGCTACCTCCAGCCTGTAATATCTCATGCGATAGCGTGTGCTAGAAGATAAGTCGGTGACCTGCTCCGGTCATGTCAGACCTATTTAAATGAAGAGTTTTACTCATGATCTTGGGATTTATTGCCCATCTTACAACTCTTTGAGGGTCATTTTAAGACAGACTCTATTGAAAATATCCCCTCAGCACATCAGCGTTCCAAGTACCTGATCTGACGGCATTCGCTATCAGCGCTGGTCGGCCTTCGTAGCCACTTGGTCTATCTATTCATTCAGATAGTCATTTTTCACCAAATTTTCCACCTGCTCTCACAGGTCTCTACATTCATTCATGACATGTTCATTTACATTGTGGTGCAAACAATAAGCCATATGGTTTTCCTTCTCGATCGGGAACTTCCCTAGGTCGAGATCAGACAAAAAACCTTTACTCTGTATTTCCCGAATTATCTAGGCCAGAGATCTGTTCAGGAGGGTGTACATTATCCCCCCGGTGACATGGTTAACCTGGACAAGCGGCCTCTTGTTTTGAACTTTATTAATCTGAGACAGCGGTCTGAGTTCATTTTGCCTCGGAGCTGGTTTCCCCACATCTCTACCTAAACCCCGCTGACTATCTGGCCTGAGTACTTTGGTCCTCTGAGTGCCCTCATCGGGCAATCTTCTTCTCTTCCTCAATTAGCACAAACTTCCTTATCTGTTCCAAAATCGCGGCATAGTATGGTATCTCTTGGATCCTCAGGTGGGACCACAATCTCTCGACCTTGAGAGCTCATTTAAAACTTTCCAAGGCCTTCGGGGACTCGTATGCCCCGACCTCGAGCACCAGACTATGATACCTGTCAACGAAGCTTTTGAATGACTCATTGTCTCATTGCTTCATCAACCTCAACGACCCCGTTGTCTTTCTCGATACACACGCCCCTTTGAAATACCTCATAAAGGATCTCCTCAACTGCTCAAAGCTGCCAACACTCCCTGGGATCAAGTTCTTGAACCACAGACGGGCTAACTCGCTTGCAGATGACCTCTCCAACCATTCCCTGAATTTCCATCATCAAAACGAACTTCTCAACATGAGATTTGGGGTTCGTGCTGCCCTTATAAACATCCATGGAGGGCATAATGAATCTCCTTGGAAATCATATCGTCAAAATTTCCTCCGTGAAAGGGGACGTTGTCCCCATGTCTTAGTCACCCATTGGTCTGTCTTTTACACTTTCTTCCCACTTTTTCATCTCCTTCCGGAACCAACTGTTCATCTGGTTCTCGGAGCTGTCATGCTCTCTCCCACAGGTATCTCCACGTCTTCCTCTTCAGGCATGATACTTTCCGTAACTGGGGATTTCCCGCCTTTCCCCGTGATGTCGTCCTAAGTCGCTCTCCGCGGCGTCTGCCTGTCTTCCTCTTCATCCCATAATTCCCCTGCTGGTAAGACTTCAACAACGACTACAGATCTCACCCTATGAGTACTCATCTTTCCTCTTGCTATCTCATCTTTTCTTTGCCTTGGGCCTGCTTCTCCTCTCTCTGTATTTTTCTCTTCCAATCTTTCCAAATTTTCCATCACGACCTTCAAGAAGGCTTGGGTTGATTCTCTCTCATTTCGAGCTTCTTCAATTTCCTTCCGAATGGTTTCTTCCATTTTCTCCATCCATTCCGTTGTCGAAGCCTCTGAAGATCTATGGTTCCCGTCTCCTGCCATCGTCTCAACGTATTTGATGCTTTTAGTACTGTCCCCACAGACGGCGCCAACTGTTGACGGCTGATTTTCATTCCAGGGGCGAATCGGTAAACTCACTCCTCGAACAATCCTCCTTCAACTGTGAATTTTTTTGGTTTGGAGACCAAATACAAACTTAGCAAAAGATGAGAAAAACACAAAGAAAAAACAGATGGTTTAACGTAGTTCGGCGGAATGGATCCAACCTACGTCCATGGGCACAAGGGAAAAAGGAAGTTTTATAACGTGGTCGGGTATGTCCGACCTGTCTATCTCTCGAGCTCGTCTGACCGACCTCTTACAATTTCACTCTTATATTTAGGCTTTTGCTCTCTTTTTCACAAGTTATTCGTGAATGAATTTTACCAACCTCTTACAATGAACTCTCAACCCCTTTATATACTGGGGCAAATTCTACTATTACACTATCATTGTGACGTCAGCCATATGAATCTACCATTAATGCGAGAGCTCTCTTCCCTAACTGCTCTACCGAAAATAGTTTATGTCATCTGACATCTCTTTAAACCAAGCTACTAAACCATCTGCCGCACGCTACCTCCAGCCTGTAATGTCTCATGTGATAGCGTGTGCTAGAGGATAAGCCGGTGACCTGCTCCGGTCATGTTAGACCTCTTTGAAATGTGCAAGTTCCCATGTAAGGCTTACGTCACTTGAATTGATCACTCCACTTACACTCTGACCCGACTAACTGGGTCGGGCAACTGGAATAGCTGAGCCTGTCCTGATTTTGACACGAGGCTTTGAATGCCGAGCTGCTCTAAGAACCTGATGCTGAGACGATCTGACCTGACCACCTTGGATCCGACCAACTCGGATATGACCATCTCGGGCTCAAGTCTCTCCCCCTTTTACCCTTCCTTGGGATTCTGACTTATTGGGAGTCTAAAAACCACCATCAACAATATATATAAAAAATTGAAGCGATGACATGTCTACCACTTGATTAATAAAATAATTTGCCCCTTTGCTACTACTAATTTGATTATCGAAAGCTGCAAATATGGACATGATTCCTTAAATAAATAATGTTAAATTCGTTTTACAAAACTTAATAAATGGTCATGCCGACGTTGTTAGGTACGTAAAAGTGATGGGTTGTCAAAAACATGGCATCAATTACAGCTCACAACAACCAACATAGACTTCAAATATACGGCACACACAAATGAATGAAAAGGACAATTATCATCCTCCATTCATTCTTTGCAAGTTGCAACATATGTAAACCTAACCCTACCTTCAAATTGCTCTAAGATAAAATAAATAGAGTTGATTGAAGTTAATAAAAGCATATAATTATTTTTTTTAAAAATATAATAAGCTTTAAAATTATTTACAATAAATATATATCTTGTAATATGTAGTGTATTTTACGTAAATAATATTATAAGGTTTCTTAAAATTTTGAGGATAAAAAACAAACATGTAATTTTATATAAATAACTGAAATTAAAGTCATATTAAGCATTAAGTACTAAAATTAAACCAACGACAAAACTTAATTAAAGTCTCAAATTAGAATTCATTCAAAATTTGAATTATTAATTCATTATCATGTGGTGCTTTATTATTAATAGAAAAAGGTAAAATTTCCTTTTTTTGGGTTAATGAGGAACTCGGAATATGTAACCAAAAAAAAAATGATATTTATATAAAATAACACTTATGAAAAAAAATTAGAATCAAAACTACATTCCCCAACAATTTTGTCATCATTTTCTATGTAATAACTTTAAACTTATAATCAATGTTTTAAAAATCGGATCGGTCGGTTCAATCACTCGAATTGTAAATTGGTCGTGAGTCCGGTCCGGCCAAAGATAAAAAACAATCCAGAAAAACCGGTTAAAATCGGTAAAAAATCGATTAAAATTGGTGAATTGGACAGGACCGGTTGGTTCAATTAGTCGAACCAGGAATCGGTCGTGAGTCCGGTCCGTTCAAAGATAAAAAACAATCCATAAAAACGGTAAAAATCGATAAAAATCGGCTAATATTGGTAAATCAGACTGGACCGGTTCAAATATATATATATATATATATATATATATATATATATATATTTTTTATATTTTATAATAATTTTTAATTAAATAAAATTATTTATTATGTAAGCCGGTTTTGCAGAGTTTTTAGACACGATTCAATCGATTGAATCAGTGACTCATTGAATTTTTTAGATTACAGATTTGATCACCGGTCCAATTTTTAAAACATTGCTTCTAATTAAGCTTATAATTTATCTTACGTTCGGCTAAACTTTGGAACACCCACTGAGGTTAAAAAGTGTGAATCAAAATTTCATCTATATTACTGAATAATAATAAGATTTGGGAACATATAATAGATTAAAATCAAGTTGAAGTATTGAATTAACTAATAATTAGTGATAAGTTGACCTTGCTTCTTAATGAAACCGTTTTTCTTTCTCAAGTACATTAAAAGAGTTTCTCAGTGTATGCTTTTATTAGGTTTATGGTCACAATCAACTATCATTGAAGCAAACTAATGATTATGTATAGAATAAGTAGAAAATTCCTAAAACAAATATTTTTCTGTGTGTGTTAGAATCAGGCTGGAAATGGATTGGGTTAAACCATCAATCTGATCCGAAATTTACGAGTTTAATTTCTTTTTTTTTAATGATTTTCAAATCAAAAAAACTCGACTCGCATATTTCGGGTTTGATATCGGGTTTAAAAAAATTGAGTTTGACCTGATCTGACTTGGGTTTTATCTTTTTTATTAATATATCCTTACAATTCTAACATTTTGATAATTACTCTCATATTTACTTACTATTTTTAAATTTGGACCCTTAAAATTTTAATTTGTATAAAATAAGTTACTTTATCTCAAATCCAATCCGACCCGCAAATTAAACATCTCTAGTGAGATAATAAAAGGGAAAAAAATAATTTTTTTTCCTACAACAAACAAAAGTTGGAGGAGGACTTCATGATAATAAGCTAGCACCTTAAGAAAAAGACAATTTGTTTGTCAAAAAATGTAATGATTTAAAATTCACAAGAAGATATCAAATATGTCAAACACAGGGTCCCCAGTCCAAAACACCAACCAAAAAAAAAACAAAAAAAAAAAAAAATTATTCCTCTTTAAAAACTTTAAAAAGAATATGTACCATCCATGTACATATATTTGTATGGGTGGTGTTGTCTCTTCATTTGTTCAGTAGTTCACATGCCAAGTGATAAGTTTATAATCTTTTTTCTTTTACTTTCAAAATTATGTTGAAGCTTATAGAGTGAGTATATGGAATCATGTGAAGATGCCCATCTTTTTATTTTGAAAATAAAAATAAAAATAAAAATAAAAGGAGAAAATTGTAAAACCTGTATAAAGCTTGAAAGCAGAAGGAAGAGTCCTTTGTTTAATCACCCACCAGATCTCTGATTTGTTCAGACTATAAAGCCCTGGGTCTATTATTATTGGCTTTGCTCTCTTATTCCTGAAAATCAAAACATAACAAATAAAATCACCTCACTAAACTCTGAATTTTGTGAAGGATTTAATATATATCATCTTACTTTTTATTTTTCTTTGTTAAGAAATTATATTCACGACTTAAAAATAAAAAAAGAAAGAAAGAAAAGAAAGAAAGAAAGAAAGAAAGAAAAGAGAAGAGGCTTGAGTAGTCTTACATTTTCCAACCCAAGTGACTGCTGTGCTGTATGAAATTGAGATCTCTTGGCAAGGTAGAAAATGAATGAATCAGATCTGAAAAACCCAGAAAGAAGTTGATAAAATAATACTATCTGGTAAAGAATAAAACATATATAAAAAAAAAAAAAGAATTAAAGGCCACTCACCATACCATCTTGAGTTACCAGGGGATAATCAGAAGCACTAAGATTAATAAACCAATCCCATTTGCAGCATCTCAAAAGCATAGCCATTGCATGAAGAGTTGTAGCAAGCATAGTAGGGCCTCTATAAGTGACCAAATTTGGTTTCCCAACAATGTAAACATTATTGACAAATCTAAAAACAGGCTCATTTGCCACAAAATCAGCAATCTCCTTGTGCTCTTTCTCTGAAGCATCTCTGTCCATGTGAATAAGATAGTGGTTTCCAGGATGGTACAAAGCAAGCAAGGCTCTTTTCAGCTTGATTGTGTCACCCTTTGATGCTGAAAGCAAGTATGCAAATGTCACTGGATATGGGTTTTTACTGTTATTAGATTTTAGTATGATTTTGTTGGAGTTCATGATGAATATTGGATGGAGTTTGTTTAAGGAAATGAAGAGTTTTGTTGGGATTGAAATGTAAAGAAAGCATAACAAGATTGAGGTTAGCATGAAAGATATCATTAAAATTTTGATGCCCATTTTTCTAGGGAAAAATATATATTTCTTTTCCAGAGAAAATGAAATGGAGAGGTAGTAGTAATTTAAGTGGTTAAAACTTGCAAGTGACACAGTTTTGGGTTGTGTGTGAAGGAGGGAATGTTTAAAAAAAAAAAAAAAAAAAAAAAAAAAAAAAAGTGCATTATGGAAGTGTGTGGAGTGGAGTGGAGTGGAGTGGGTGGATCTCAAGGGACTTTGGAGGGTTCCTTGCTTTGAAGTGAAGGCCTCACAAGTGTCACAATTTCAAGTGTTTGGTAGGGGAATTTTTTGTGGTTTATGCCTATAGAGTTTTAAAGTTACTATTTTGCCTATGGTTTTAGAAAAGGAAAGATTGGTTGCCTTGGGCTTTTGTGGAAATAAAGTAGGAGAAAATATCTGTTTGGAGTTAAAAGAAAATACCCAATGAGATGCCAAACTCATGTTTGAAGCTAAATTAAAATACCCAGTTAGAAGTCGTTGGGTTCTCAATTTAGTGGGTAACCCTTATGGACAGAGATGTGTACGGGTGGCTTAACTCACCCCATTCTTTTATATAATGCAAGTTGAAATTTTTTTTAACTCAACTTAGACTAGTTGACTATCGGATTGGATCGTGTGGATTAAATATATTATTCTTTTTTAAAAAAATAATTAAAAATTAAATAATATACATTTAAAATAATAAATACATCTATAATAAAGGAAAAAAGATTAAAATATAAAATTCAATAAAAAAACATTAAAAATATCATATTAATTAAAATAAAAAATTAAATATAATAAATACATGGGATAGCGGGTTTCGTGTTGAAAATTTTTCGATCCGTGTCAACCCTGCAACCTGCACGGGTTGGCCAACCGACCTAATGGGTAAAGAAAGAATCCCCAACCCACACAGATTGCGGGTTGACCTACGGTTCAGGCTAGATTTTTACATACGCCTACTTATGGGAGGTTAAGGATTTAAATTCCTGTAAATTCAGAGATTTCATTCCCTTAAAATTGGGAACAGTTTCCTCAAATATTAGTGAGAGTATATATCTCTTTTCTAATAGACAGAGGCTTCTATAAACGGATGTATTCAATATTTCAATGAATTTGAGATTGTATATTTATAGATTTTTTATGTATTAAAAAAGTGTAAGATGTTACTTCTTTTTTTGATTGACATTTGAGGTGGGTATTTTTATTATTCCAAGTTGAACAATAAATATATGTTTTATTCTTTTCATTTTCATTTTCCTTTTATTTTATTTTATTTTTATATACAAATATTAGTTATAAATGTAAAATTTGATCAATCAAATTAAGGTTATCAGATGATCTACATCCAATTAAAATAGATGCAAATTATATTTTCATTGATCATGTGCAAAAAGGGCAGCCTACATCACCGAGTCCACCAGTAATCTAAAACATTAAAAAAAAAAAAAAAAAAAAAGAGGATAAATTTACTATATTTAGGAGTGAGTTATAATTTAAGCCCACTAATCATCTACATTATTTTTATAATAATAAAAAATTGTTGGTGGTAGGAAAAAAATAAAATACCCCCAATGGTGTTGTTCCAAATGTGAGAAAGCCATGTGATGCAAGCTTGATATTCTAATCACGTCACATTATTCCCATTATTTCTCATCTCGGATTATTGGGTGCTCAATAGAAAGTATCAATTTTTTTTTACTCATTTTGTTCATCTTCATTACAAAAATTACTTTAATGATACTTGAGATTCATTAAAGAGATTATAGTGAAAAAATATGAAATTAGTGGAGGTGTTTGTTTTGAGAAAAAAAATTTTAAAAACTATTATATCATTTGATATAAAATTTGGTGAATTTATAAGTTGGTTTATATTCTTAATGTAATACTTATAAGCTAACTTATACTCTCAATCAATAATATTTATCAAACGGAGCCTACATATATTTTTGACGGTAAATGAGAGAAAATTTTAAATTAGGTAAATTGATTCAATTTAATAAAAAAATCGCCTATTTAATTTTCCACTAAAAAATCACTAATTATTTTTTGACTGATTAATCATTAATTCTCGATTTTTGAAAGATTTAGAGAATTGTTTATTATTCTTTTCCTCGTTTTTCTTCTTTTACTTTGGAGACTTTCATCATCTCTCTCATTTATTTAACCTTTTTCAGGTTTAATGTTTTTAGTGATTTTTTTTAAAAAGATATTGATAAATGAGTTCTTTTTTTTTTTTCTTTTTTTTTAATTTCCAATCATGCGAAATGTCGACTTTATTCTTCCCGATTAATCCCTAAATATTTCCAAATCACAAATCGTTCAAATCGTTTTTAAATTTAACGATAGGCAGTAACCAACTTCAATCAAGCCTATCAACCAAAGAAAATAGTGAGGTAAAAAGATTCCATCACATATGCAAGCTCAAGTGCAGAAAAAAACTATCTTAGTGCTTCTAGTTTGAAGTCTCAAGCAAAACTAACTATAAAGGGAAATTAGAAAATCATCTTAATATTTGTTCGTTTTCTTTTGTCTTGGGAAATAAGGGAACAGAAAATCATTTCAAAACCAATATTGAATCCTTAAAGTTACAGAAGGCTTCAGTTTCAGCTCTCTCTAGAACAAAACCTTTTAAGACTAACCTCTACCTTCATATGTTTGCCCTATGAAGACCCAGAAATTACACGGCCTGAGCTACAGGTTCATCAGATGCTTCGATCCTGCAAATTATGGGCGATGTGGAAGAAACATAAAGATATATATATGGTGCTGTATTTGGAACAAGTTGAAAGTAAACAATGCCTCAATCAGCTCAAAGGAGATGATATAGAATAAAAATTAATTTATTATCACACCTCATGTCTAACAATGTATTATAAGATTATAACAACAAAAACTGATGAACCCCACTATATCAGATACACATGCATATATCATAAAGCCAGCAAGCTTGCCAAAAATATCCTAGAATCGGTTCCCATCTTCACTGAGGGTTATAAGAAGTGGGCCAGGTAAATTAGAAGTCTTGAAGCCCCTTCACGCTATTGGACAACTTCAGATATCAAACAACAATATTTGTCCATGCAAAAAAGGAAGGGAAACCAAAGTTGACCAAAGGTAAAAATTGTAAATACCAGAGTAAAAAATAAATAAAAATTGATTGATCTACAATACTCAAGGAGGATCAAAAGTAAAAATGAGAAAGAAAAAAGGTAAGAAAACAACAAATACAACATCATTGAGACAACGAAACCGGAAAAAAAAAACATATTTACAAATATATATGTATTATATAATAGCACTGTCAGAATCATACAGTAACCAAAAAGATGCCAGCTTGCTTGCCAGAAAAACCTTAAAAATTAAACTAAAGTCAGAGAATGACTACTTTAGTAAGTATAAGGGTGCAGGGAGGGAAAGCAACTGTTTTGAATTCTTTTTAATGCCAGAAAATTTACATAACGAAAACCTTCTGACAAATAAAGAAAAAAAAAAAAAGTTGACGCTACCTCTGGATTCCTTCTCCAACTTCCATTCTGAAAAAGCTCCCAATCTTCACAGGTGAACCGACTTCCTTGGATAGATTACTCAAAAGTGTCTACAGAACATAGTGGAAAATATTAATCAATAGCCACATTTCATAAATCATATACAAATGCGATCAACCAATATATTTTCCTAACTAACCAACATGTATGCATACAAGTGACATGGCCTGCATCCTTCAGGCATATAGCCATACACGCATGCAACATGAGTGTGCATTACAGCACCTGACACAATAGCGCAAGGTTGAATGAAAGCAGCAAACCTCCCAAAAAAACAAAATTCAATATGGGTTATGCTAATTGAAGGATCAGACCTTCAACATACTACTAATTTCACTTTAAAATACCAAATAATAGACAAGTATGATTGGTCAATGGATTGGATTAGCAATGGAGTCTAAAATATTAAAAGATGACCTGCACATACCTTTATATTTAAAGTATCATTCATGATAAATTTTTGTTCCATAAGAACAACTTCTTCATAGTATTTACGCAAACGACCTTCCACCATTTTTTCTATGGCCATTTCAGACTTTCCTGTACTCTCTGCCTGACAAACAAAGACGTTCATAATTTAAAATTTGGGAACACAAAATGAATTTGCTTTAGCAAGTAATTTGATTACATGTGAACTACCAAAATGTCTTACCCCGCCTACAGCCTTTAACAACATAGCTCATATCCACCTCTTTTCATGGGATTCAGAATAAGTGATTTCCTCATTCTCTCCTAATTTTTTCGCAACTCTTAACCGTAAAAATTTAATTTCAACCTATTATAAAAAGAACAAATACCAATATATTAAGTTGCCATTATCCTTATCAGTATCTAATTTTAACTATGCGCGTTTAATGGCTGTATCTCCTGGATTGTTTAGCATACGGTCTTTCCCTCTATGTTCACCACTCACAAAATTACCCTTGAAGCAATAAAAGAGAACCCTAATCAATGCTAGATATTGCTCAACCGTAAGTACCTCCATAAGGCGAACTTAGATTAAGATGGCTTACAAGTTTAGTGTAAATATAAGAGAGAGATCTAGGAAACATATGGATTGTAGATATTACTGACGAAAGCTCCAACTTGCAATCACAACATAGGCAGAACCGCCAATAGATTTCCAAATACCTGAGATTTAAGAATTTCACGTTCACTCTCTAATGCATCAACAGAAACAAGATCCTTTGTCAAGAATAATGGCTTTTGGGCAACCACATGCATTGCCAATTCTGATCCAACACGCTTTAATGGATCCAATAGAGAATTTCTGTCCTCTACTTCAAGAGATAGAAGTCCAGCAATATGACCCAAACCTATGTCCAGATCAAACAATTAATAGAGAATTTCTTTATACCAAGTTGCAAAATGTAGGGAACTTGGCATAAAGATAGTAAGATACTATCTAAAAACAAGGAATATCTTGTATTGTGAGGCCTAAATCTTTTCCTCTATGAATGCAAGTACATTATCTATGAAGATAATGAATAAATCAGTTTAGAACGAAGTACCTGGTTGAGGGCATGTGTGGAGGTAGGTAGAAACAACCCCAGGTGAAGTTGCGGACAGTACAAAACCCCTTCTAAGTTTTACATTCTCCCCCATAATTGCAGCTACTTCAGTAATTGCATTCTGAACAGTTGTTTCTCCACTTATTTTTGGATGATCAAGATTCAACTGCAAAC